>JAUTDX010001621.1:0-61580 GCA_030844895.1 Ambrosia x helenae | reverse complement strand
GACATTTTTAACACAGTCTTATTTAAATTGACAACAATTGTCATTATCAACGACACTTTCTAGTCATGTAGTTTATCAAGGAATGAACAGCACACTGCTCTTGGATTGTATCGAATGCTTTGCACATCATAATGATTAGACCGAACACCTCCTTTTTCACAATGAAAGCCTTTCCTCCCCATGCTTTGTTTCATGCAACAGGTAATACCACCGGATCGGACCACTTGGTGATCAAGATCCCAACGTCTTCACTTGTGCAACATTAGGGGTCATCAGACCTTAGAGCACGCAATCCCCAACTGTACGTAAGTGATTGCTTATTTTTTGATTCTCGTTAAGACTGTTGTACTTGTTATGAATACTTTGTATGTTAAGGAGCTTTGTGCCGTATACTTTCTCATAAGATTAATACAAGATTTACAAATTAAATGAAACATAATATTTGCATTTACGGAATTGCATATTGTTCAACACTCATCAAATAAAACGAATAATAGTGGTTGAGAAAATAAAAATACTCACACGGCAACACGAACATCAACGGGATTTTTTAACACAGTCATATTCAAATCGACAAAGTAGTCAATATCATCGACACTTCCTAGCTTCATGTAGTTCTTAAAGGAATGAACAACACACTTCTCTTGGATGGTATGATGCTTTCCACATCATAATGATTAGACCAAAACACCTCCTTTTCACCATGAAAGCATTTCCTCCCTTGCTTGTTTATTGCGGCAAGTAATACCATCGGATTCGGACCACTTTGTTATCAACATCCAACGTCTTTACTTGTGCAACATATGAAGATGTAATAGGTCATTGGACCTTATGAGCACGTAATCCCACAATTTAACACCATCAAATCTCAAAAAAATAGACTTTTTAACTAGAATCAAAATGTATTACTATACAAATAAAGTTCCAAATCATTTAATTTTCAGGGTACACAATCCTAATGACTGAGCAAGTCAAAAAAGGTTTTAAATTAATTAATTTTGAACTTGGAATGTAAATGTATTACTATATAAAAAAGTTCTAAATCATTTAGTTTTTAAATTACACAATCCTAATGGTTGAACAAGTCGAGAAAAGTGAGGACCGGAACTTTGTGTGTTCGCATGATAATATCACCGGATGATTATGTCCGTGGTAAAATAGACATGTCATACCTCTGATGGTTATGTCGGTACCCTTGATGGTGTAGGAATCTACATTTTGCGCCATTATTAGAGTTGAAAGTTGAAACTGGAAAGGAAGGAAAAAAATGACCAAAAGAAGAAAAATGTTAGAGACCACTAACAAGAAATGGTGAGCTGAGAATTTGAGAAAGAAAAGGCAAAAATTTGTTAAAGCTAAAAGTATGTAAGAAACGTTGAATATATGATCGGATGCATTTTAATTGGGGTGGTGATGAATATATCGTGAACTGGATTAATGGCATGACATTAAATGGCATACATACCTACATACATACATACATACATACATACATACATACATACATACATATATCTATAATCTATAATCTATAATCTATAATCTATAATCTATAATCTATAATCTATAATACATTATAAAGGAGGAGTGATGGCAACATGGTCATTTTCACCTCCATACAACTTAACAAGCACTATGTACAACATATTTAAGCAAGAAATTTAAGGGTATTATGGGGATAATTGTGACAATTAAGACACTTAGAAAAGGGTAAAATAGTAAATCTATCATTCTATTTTAGTTTTTAACATAAAATGTGTTCCCATCCTACCCTCTTATGTCATCATCATCTCTTCAATATACCCTCACCTTCATGACGATTCAATGCAAACGTCAGTTTTTCTTACTCTACCCTTCGATTGAAGCCTGCATATGAAGCGTTTCGCCTTCAGTTTGTCTTGTTCAGTGAACATCGAAGGTTTATAACAACCCTAATGTTTATTATTCTTTAGTGGATGAGTTCTTAATTGGGTACCAAGGGTCTTCCTGCCCTCCTTCACTATATTCACGATCTTCATCAACCTTAATTTCCTTGTCACACCATCCCGTACATTGAATTTTGAAGGATTAAATGTCAAACTATTTGATGAATTTAACATTAGACTTCATCAGTTATATTAGGTGTTTCTACTTCCGAAACGGCTCTCTCTGATTCATGTGATGTTCATAAACAAATTAGGCTCTCTCCAATTCAGGTATTATTCTCTAAAACCAAGAACTGTTGTCTAAATCATAGAACTGTAATGTTTGATTTTTTTTCTCAAGGGTTGGTTATTGGTATAAATGTGTAGTAATGTAATTGCAGTGCTGTAATGGTGTATTATGATTGAATTCATACTGGAAACTGTATAAAGTGTGGTTTTTTATTCCTCGAGACAATGTCTTTTTGCATTATATGTGTTGTTGGATTGTTTTTATTGAGGCTATCATTGTTTATATTGCTGGCTGCTGGTCGGGTGGATTGTTCTCAACAATGTGGTGGATCAGTTACTTTAAGTGTTTTTAGTAATGTAAATTGAAATGATTTGCTGTGTTGCGTAGATTGGCTTAACTTAAGCCCAAGATTACGTGTGATTGGCTGGAAAATAGTGTTGGTTGGATTTGTGATTCGGATAATAACTATCTGCTTAAGGCCATGAAGAAATGCCTCTATTTATGCCACTAAATTTGACACAATCACGGTTACTTTTGCGGTAAACTATCATCTTTATCGTTTTATTGTATCCAGTTGTTTTTAAAACTATTCGAAACACTTGCTTGATCAACCCAATGAAACTGTGTAAAGTTAATAATATCTAGCATACAAAACTTTGTATAACATATATTGAAACAGATGTGAGTCACTTCACTGATGAAGATACAGTTCAAGAATATGCTTTAAATTTTGTACACAGTTTCAGAAAATACAGTTCATGAACTAGCATTTGCAATGGGAGACAACAATTTCTTTACACTGTTAAATGTAACAAACCTTGTTTCAATAAACTTAAATGGAGATCATGGGTGAAGCACCGCATATACGCGTTCCTTTGTAGTGCTATGAGGGCTACTAAGTAAATAGTAAAATTTAGGCAAACTACTAATCCAATGCTATGACATGGGTTGTTTTAGTTTGTTACTAATTTGTACTGTTTTGCATTTACCGAAACCATATTATTTCCAAACATGACTATTTTTCAAATAAAGCTGACTTTTTGTTTTTCCTTTTTTCTGTATTTTTGGTCAGAAGGACCTATATGGAATCAGCTAGCTACATTTTGGTTGGCTACTCCAGCCAACATCAAACATAAATGAACCTATTACGTTTGTTAATTTGTTTCTTTGTGCCGAGGCTCATGTTTTCAAGAACTATTTGAACCTGACAAGTTCTGTTTATGTAGTGCAGGTTACGTATAGTGTCCAATATGCGTTGGTATGCTCACGGATCGAACCTCTATGATTTGGTCAACGTGTGTCCAGGTGTTATTTTTCTGTTCTTTATTATTTTTATTATCTCTGCACAAGGATTCTAAGTTGAAAGTTCTTAACTATATATGCTCTTTTCAGGGCTGTCAATGGGTGTTCTAAATGTCTCCATTGTGCAACCACAACTAATATATTCCCTTCATGTTATTTTATGGTTGTTGGGTCTAATTAAAGTTTGATTTTGTGAACAGATATGTTGTGTTTTCAAGGGTTATTCTTCTATTCTTAGGCAGCTTCATTGCTCCTTCATAATTTCTGCATTTACCACATCAGTCCACCTGGGCACGAGGTCTGTGAATGAGCTTGTTTGTAATTACCGTTTAATTCTGACTACGCAATATTCAACAATCAAATTCTTATAATCACATGTTTGAGAGATTATGTTTATTTGAAGACTTAATTATCAACATGACTAAAAAAACATTTTCTAGAAAAATAAGAGACGTTATGTGAAGCGAGAGTAAAATGTCTTTTTAGTTTAGGTTAAGAAGGAGATATTAAGGTAAAGTCAATAATCAGACAATCACATGTTTCCGTGTTTGACAACATATATCATTGTTATTTATTGAAATTATAATATTAAGGTAAAAATTCTCTTATGGGATTTGAACAAGAACTGTTGCAGTTAGGAGCAGCAGCCATATGTCCTGATGATCATGTTCTGTCTGTGGAGGATCTTTGTGATCAGATTCTAGAGGTCCTCAATTATTTTAGGTAAGTCGTTTACCGTTGATCATGGTATTAATGTTTTTTATTTTCCCTAAATTATTAATTTGTGTATGTATTTTCTGTTGTTAATTTAGGCTTGGTGCGGTGATGTGCATGGGGGCGATGTCGGGTGCCTACCTTCTTACGCTCTTTGCGGTGCGACTACTCGTTGACCCTTCTTGTTTCTTGATAATTTACGCTTTTAAAGTGGATTTAAAAGTTTAACTAAATATGGTTTTATAATGCAGATAAAGTATAGACTATAGAGATAGAGTTACTGGTTTAATTCTTGTTTCTCCTCTTTGCAAAGCACCTTCATGGACTGAGTGGTTTTACAATAAGGTTTGTTACAAAAAAAGAGAGAGTTCATCAATTAGGTTAAAAGAAGGGATACTTAAGTAATTTTATTATACCCTTAGATAAATTAGGTTTATATTAACTGTATCATTGCTTATTGTGTGTAGTTGATGTCGAATTTACTCAATTACTATGGCATGTGTGGATTATTGGAAGAGTGTTTGCTTCAAAGATACTTCAGCAAGGTACCTTTTGACTTCTTTCATAAGTTTTGTTTTAGTTTAATACAATTTTATGGATTTTTCTTTGTTAAACATCCTTAAATTGAATTAGGAAGTCCGAGGTAATCCAGAAATCCCGACACATATAGTAACAAGCATGCTCTTTGGTCTATTTGAGTGTTGGTTTTAAACTCTTTTCAACTTATTAAACATTTCTGTCAACGGGTCAATGATCACCTATAATTTGATAGAGTCAAGGTCTAGCTAACTAAAATTGCAAGGATGAACTAGAAACACAATATGATCCATTAAAAAAAATATTTTCTTTAAGTTATAATCAGCCTTGCTACAATTGTTCTTGAATGAAGAACTATAGGTAAGGGTTTCCATTAAATTTACGAATAGATATGAAACACGGATAATTTGTGGGCCAGTGACGTTTACAGCTCCAAGGCGAATAGATTTCATAAGTAGGTGAAAACATAAATGAGTACCATGTTGCTAATTATCACGGCCGTAGAAAGGTTGGTCAATGATTTATTCTGTCATAAAAACTGAATATCAATATATCATGCTTATGCTAACTTTTTCTTTTTCCAGTTATTGGATGAAAGACAAAGCATTAACGTGTGGAGGTATCTTCAAGCAACTGATCGATAAGAGACCCGATATTTCCAAGGGTTTAAAAAAGCTAAAATGCAGAACGCTTTTATTTGTCGGTGACAACTCACCATTCATTCAGATGCCTATCACATGACTGGGAAATTGGACAGACGATATAATGCATTAGTTGAGGTAATTTTGTTCAAATA
This sequence comes from Ambrosia x helenae, assembly GCA_030844895.1. Classification (NCBI taxonomy): domain Eukaryota; kingdom Viridiplantae; phylum Streptophyta; class Magnoliopsida; order Asterales; family Asteraceae; genus Ambrosia; species Ambrosia x helenae. The sequence continues at coordinate 56,077 of JAUTDX010001621.1, read as the reverse complement.
TTTACGACTTTGATGGTTAACAGTTACTGTACTATGCAATCTGACTTTGGTAGCCAAATAAAGGTGTTAAAGATCAATTTTTTTTTTAATCTGAATGTGGAATATTTTAGTCACTAAGAAGTACTTCGACTTTAAAGAACAATGTTGTGCTGTCTTACAAAGTCATATGGTTGGATTCATTTAGCTTCTTTTTGTGGTACAGCACTACGCATTGCTATTGGTCCACAACAGTCAACAAATGGCTAATATATTTATTACATTATGGGTTGAAACTACAGGTGTCAATCGTATCGGGTTAGTGGGTTGGCATTTAGGAATATCGAACCTAAACACGACCCATATTTTAGTAGTAAACAAAACATTCAACCCTAACCTGAACCCTTATAAAATCATGTAATCCAAGCTTGATATGTTTAACCCTTTTTAGTAAAGCATCATTTCAATAGTAATTTGCAATCGATGTTTTACTTTCAGTTGCATATACAACGAGGCTGCGGATGTTTTGATTTTCAAGTTTGATATATGTTTATGGTAATATACGTTCTTTTTGAACAACTGCAAAGTGAAGTTCCAAACATAAGTTGCAAATTTTAAACTAAAACAAAATGAAAGGGAAGTTAAATTAATTAAAGTTGAAGTTCTAAACTGAAACAAAAGACCTTAAAATGAATTATCAATGCACAATTTAAAAGACCTAAAAATAATTTTTAAAAGCATATACTATTGAAACGGGTTAGCGGGTCAACTCAAACCTGACCTGTTTTTTAAACGGGTTGTGCTGTCCAATTCAAAACCTGCATTTTCCGTGTTGCGTTCAAGTTCGTGTCAGGAATTTCCACCCTTAGTTGAAACACGACGCTGTACAATGAAAAATAGAAAGCGCTGATGCAAGAATGAAGCACTTAATAGTAAACTTTTTGAGAAAACAAAACCTTTACCCGTATCGAAATGGGATTAAATTCAAAAATGCCTAACAGGTACATATATACAACAATTTGATAATTTAGGTTACTATGCAGGGTGGTATTTTTTTTTTTAATTATGATTCTACTTCATTTAAAACATAATCGCGAAAAATTACATCAACATAGCGGGCAGGCGGGCAACAAGCTGTGCCGCCACCCCTTTCTGGTATTTTTAGTTTCCTGATTTGATTTGTGGCTGCTTAGGGAATTTGATAATTCTTTTTTCTTTTTCATATTTGTTTATAAGGAAAGGGTTGCAACTGTTTTCTTAACTGAACCATACCTTTCATCTCAAAACTATGGAGAGATGTTCAGCAACCAGATGTAATCTGTTTTGTTAATGATACAAATGTGCACCATGCACAAGACCTTTGAAGGATTCCTCACAAAAAAACCAATTAGTGATGCTATTTTCATTTTAATGTGCCACTTGAATGCTCGTACAATCCATCATCAGAGAGTCATCTGGTCACATGGTTCTATACAACTTAATCCAGTTATTAACAATTTTAAATGCAACCTGCCTTTTAGCAATAAGGCTTTCCAATTCAAAATCAAATTCATTAAGTGCTCAACAAAAGGCTGACAACATTATGGTTGTAATGTTATTTTTTGTTAAAACATCAAGTGGATTCTAATTTTTAAACATGTTGTCATACTCACCTTTTAAACCTCTCAACCAATTGATAACACGTGTTTGACTTGTTTAGATATATCGGTATATAGGTCGTGTTTGGATTACATGATTTCAAGTGTGTTTGTGTTAAATTTTATGTTAAAGATCATATATATTGGATTTTTTTTTCTAAAATAACTATTTCATTAACACATAATTGTGAGAAATTACATCAAGAAATTACATAATTGTGAGATATATTGGATGGACTTTTTTTTTTCCAAAAAAACTTAAAACATGCAATCCCACAATCATTTTTAGTCTAGACTCCTCTCTTGTACAAACCCACACATCCTACCTATAAACCATTCGTCATCGTAAAAATCACCACAAACGCCATACACATGCCTCAAACTCCAAGATACGACGCGACAAAACAGATGCACCCGCAGCAACGCGCGGGCATTCCTACTAGTATATATATATATGTATGTATACATACACATACATTGTAGGTATCCAGAGAAAACCCGCTGAATTTGAAAAAACCGTAGAAAAACCTATGTAACAACCTTTTTTTATCTAAAAATTTTAGCTGCACATGTGCATATCACGGCAGGGTGGGAGGGTTTAGGTTTTTGGGGGTGGAGGTGAGGTTTTTATGTTTTTTGTTTGTTTGTGTTCATACTAATTCTCGAGTTCTCTCACTAAAACTAGTTCTTGCATGATCCATACCCTATATATATTGCAAATGGGCTTGGAACATTTGAATAATTTATAAAATATTTAAACACAATTTGTCACAACTAAGTTAACGTTCTCACTTCGTCTAGTGTTGGTCACGGACCGGATAACGTATTGTAAACACAAATTAAATTACAATTATTTATTTAATTAATTATTTCACCAACATCCTAGGAACAAGACTCGTGTGTGTGATCTAATAAATCCCATATTAACATCATGTAAGGGATTTGTGTGTTTTTTTACACACTCAATTAATCTAATTAAGTTTAATGAATGAGGGTTTGACTAGGATAAAGTGTTCGTGCTTGATCTGAAATTGTCGGGTGTCACACAAAGCACAGAGACCGACCAAGCAATTAGCTCAAAAGTTTGTTATGTTTGATTTTATAATATTAGATTTTCTAACCTACTAACAAATAAACAAAAAAAAATGTTATAACCCATGTGATATAGAAGTTTCTAATGAATTCTTTACACTAAATGAAACTGTAAATGAGAGTTTTGTTTTTATCTAGAGCAGAATAAGTCAAAACCAATCGTTATTAAAAAGCTACACTTCATGACCACCTCCTCAATCACGATCTGCAATAGTTGTTTATGCCTCTACTCCTCATGCAAATGTACATTCTCTAGTTGTAAACATGATGTTTTCTGTGTATTCATACCTGATCGAAGATACTAACCAGGATGTTGATATTCATCGTTTGAACCTCATCAACGAATACAGAAAAGAAGGATTGAAAGTATTTTAATTTTTTTTGAATATCAGATATTTGATAAGTGCGTTTAAATTAATTGATAAGTGCGTTTAAATAGTTAAAACATTGTTACTGATCATGTAAGAGTGTGTTTTAATATAATCATGGGTGTGTTTGAATTTTTTCAGATTATCAATTTTCAAACTGCGTTTGAAGTTTATAACGTGCGTTTGTTTTTTAAGGTGTTGCAACTGATGTTCCTGTTGAAGACCATGCTATTAACACATATATTCCTGATGTACATGATTCACTCAAACCTGTAATAGACATGGAGTTTCCTAGTATTGAGCATGCACATGAGTTTTATGCCAAATATGCAAAGGCTGGTGGTTTTTCTATTCGAAAAGGTACCCAAGACGTGTGAAGAGGTGTTTTAAGACTCAAGTACTTTGTATGCTATAAGGAGGGTTTTAAGCCATTCAAAGTAGGTGCAGAGAGTTCTAATAAAGATATTAAGGCAAGGAAAATGCCGTCTATCCGGACTGTATGTCAGGCACATATAAAGCTAACTTCTGAGGATGGAAAGACATTCAAGGTTTATGGCTTTGTGGAAGCTCATAATCACTTTTTTGTATGTGAAAGTGACATTCATTTTCTAGCAGCGAATAGGAAGCTGACACATACTCAAGAAGAGATGATATGCGAGCTGTCTTCATTGAAGATGGGTCCTGTCAAAGCTTTTAGCATTATGAAGACTAAGTATGGAGGTTTTGAGAATGTTGGTGCAACTGCTACTGATTGCAAGAACTTTAAAGGTGGTTTAAACACCTTCGTTGGTGAGTATGATGCAGATATGATAGTGTCTAGGCTTAGGGAAAAGAAGAAGTTCCTGCCAGATTTTTCATTTGAGTATTCTGTGGATGAAAAGAATGCACTCACCGGGTTATTTTGGGTTGATGCTTTATGCAAGAGAAATTATATGGAATTTGGAGATGTGATTTCATTTGATGCAACATTTAACACAGAACAAGTATGTTTTTAATTTTTAAGTTTCATATCCAACTATTATATGTTCATAGTTTTTTTAAAAAGTTTTTTAATGTGTTTTTGCAGGTACAAGATGGTGTTTGTACTATTTACCGGAATTGACAACCATTGTCGGAATGTCACACTTGGGGGCAGGATTGTTGTCATCCGAGACAAGTGAATCATACACATGGTTGTTACAATCATTTTCCAAATGTTTTGGAAAGCATCCAAAGTGGTTGTAACCGATCAAGATCCTGCTATGAAAAATGCAATCCAGTTGGTTTTTCAAAATAGCAGACACAGATTGTGTATGTGGCATATCATGAAGAAGGTTTCTGATAAGGTCAGTGTGAATGTTTAATATAAATTAAAGGGTGCGTCTTTTTATTACATGAATGCGTTTAAATAGTTTTTGGTTGGTTACAATATAGTGAATGCGTCCAAACTTATATATAAGTGTGTTTGATAGCTTTTATGGATTTTCATACGAATGCGTCCAAATTTCAAACACAGTGCGTTTGTTTTCTATGTTTTTGTTTTTTAGGTGGGTAGTGCATTATGCAGTAATGATGAGTTCAAAAGGAGAATTTGTGCAATTGTGTGGACAGACTCAATCAGTCCAGAGACATTTGATTTTGAATGGGGTGTACTTATTGTCGATTACAAACTAAATGAGAACAATTGGTTGACGGACATGTTTAATATGAGGTCAATGTGGATCCCTGCTTTTTACGGGATAAACCTATGTCTAGCTTAATGAGGACAACATCAAGATATGAGAGTGAGAATCATTTTTTTTGCCAAGTGGCAAATTCTCAGTTGACTCTTGTTGAGTTTTTCAACCACTTTGAAACTTCCCTTGAAGCTCAGAGATTCAACCATAGGAAGAATGACCATGATTCAAGATATACCGTTCCTGATATTTGGACTAGGAACCCTATTGAGGAAGAGGCTGCTAAAATATTTACACGGACTATCTTATTTGATATTTAGGAAGAAATATATGCCACTTATGATGGATTAATTGTTGTTCACATCCAAAAGGCTGATGAAGGGTTTGTGAAGGTTTTTGTTGAAGATCCTCAAGCACATGGTCAAGGTTTTCTTAATGGTTTTTTTTTGCTTTTTTAAATATGAAGGTGTTTAAATTATTATTGAGTGCGTCCAAAAGTCATCAGTATAGTTTTTGGTTTTTTAAATATTAAGGCGTTTAAATTTATTCATGAGTGCGTCCAAAGTCATCAGAATAGTTTTTTTTTTACCTTTTTACATGTTCTTTTCAAAAAGTAAGTTAATGAGGGTGTTGAGGATGTTACTTAACTATGTAGATGTAGGAGGTATGAGCAATATGGTCTGCTTTGTAGGCACATTTTTTTATATTAAGACTATTCAAAGTGAAACCGATTTCCAAGGAGATATATTCTAAAGAGGTGGACCAAAGATGTTGTTCCAAATGAAATCAAGTATTCATTTGAAACAGGAGAGTTTGGTGATGATAAGACGAAAGAAGCTAGACGTATTGCAAGGGAGATAGTCTTGGCCGGTGAATATCTTGCAAACACTTTAATTGCAGATTTATCCGAGTTAACTTTGGTTAATGATCAAATGAAAGAGATGATTAAGAAGGTTGATGAAGGGAGGTTTAAGAGACCTAGCCATCAGAAGAAGTATGACAGGTATGCTTCTCTTCTTGGTTATGAGAAACCATCAGAGGCCGAACCCACTATTCGACTTTCGAATGGTATCAAGAACAAAGGCCGTGGTAAGCAGAAGCGTATAAAGTCCAACAAGGAAAAACAAGTTAGTCGATCCGGAAAAAGGAAGAGAACCTGTGCCATATGCGGAGATAGAGGCCATGATCGACGAAAACATGTGAATGAGGGTGCTTCAACCCAGCCACAAGGTAAACAAGATGACCAGAATGTGGAAGATGACTTTGATGATAATGAAGAGATTGAATTAGAAGATTCTGATGATGAGGAGTTGTTTTAGATATGTGCTGTTGACATTGTAAATTTTAGGTTACTGAGTGCGTCTGAAGTTGTTACAAGTGCGTCTAATTTTGGGTTTTTTTCCTCAGTTACTTTAAAATTTTTATATAGGTGCGTCTGTTTGTGAAGTAAGTGCGTTTAAAGATATATAATAAGTGCGTCCAAAATAGTTAATAAGTGCGTCTATTCCATTGATAATAAAAAAACTATTGAAAGTACACAACCATTACCACCACTACTACCAACACCATTACCACCTCCATTCACAACCACCATTACACCACCACCATCTAAAACCACAAAAACACCACTCAAACCACAAAAAAACACCATCTAAAAAAAAAGATTTACAAATACAAGAAAACAACCACAAAACAACCACCACCATCACTTGTCACCTAAGATTGCATCCCTTGCCTTTTGTTTCATTGCCATGTTCCTTTCAATGCATTCTTCTGTGTTGCTTAGTGTCTGGGAGATGAGATTGTCAAAAGCTACTTGGGTGTGGAGTTGCTCAATTGCTGCATCTCTGAATGGTGTTTTTTCTTCATTCAGTAGCTTCTCAATGAGATCCAAGTTCTTCATACACTGTCTTTGGACCTCAATTTGCACTCCAAGAACTACACAGGAATTGTTGATGTCATCTCTGACTTCAGAGATGCAATCTACCATTATCACAGTCTTCACTTGTAGGTTGTTGATTGTATCAATGTGGTTTTCTGCCATTTGTTTTAGTTTTTTTAGTTTTTGCAAGTGAATCACTATGTTTTTTGATAGTGTTTTTATAGACAAAAAAAAAGTTAATTAGGTGGTAGTTGAAGATTTAATTTAAATAATTAACTAAATTTATTACCAATCAAATCATAGTTAGTAGATAGTAAGATTTTTGAGTTTTTACCATTTAAATAATCATATATTTTTGACAGATGATCTTTTACAATTAATAAGAGATGCCACTTGCATTTTTAATCATTACATGTACGAATAACATAAAAAAACATAATCTGTATTTTGTCAATCAAGTGCGTCCAAATAATACAATAAGTGCGTCCAAAATTTTAAACGTGCTTTTAAATATAATAAACGTGCGTCTGTTGTTTGTTTTGGTTTACTAGTTAACTTTTTAACGCACCCTATAATGTAACACGCATATAAGGTGCGTTTAAAACACATCAGATTTTACAGTCTCTGATCTTCATCATTTGAAACTTTTTTCAAAGCCAATTTTTTTTCTTTAATTCTTCTTCTACTATCAAAATCGTAAGTTTCTGTGAATATTACATGCGTTGATTGTGAATTTTGAATACGATTTTACTGATTTTATCAATTGCTTTGTAATACTCTGTTTTTGTTGTTGTTCTGCAAATACGTTTTGATTTGTTTGTAATCGAATGTTTTTATTGTTTAATCATTCTGAACGTTTAATCGAGTTGAAACGATGCAAAATCATCTTCAATCGTTGAAAATTTTTCATTCGATTACGTCTGTGTTACGAAACCAAAAAAATGTAAACGCGTTTTTCCTAATTTACCCTTGGTTAGATTAACCCAAATATGATTAAGGTTGTTAATTACCATCTTGCCACCGTCAAAATCTAATGGCTGAGAATGTTTCTTACGCTTTTTACGTTAAGAAGCTTTGTACGTTATCTTTTCCCTAAGTAGTTAAACCCACTAAAACATATTGACCCAAAAAAAATATATAACTCGTTCATTTAACTTACACACGAATTTTTACTTGTTTCAGTTTACCTATTTCGTATTCAATATTACATTTAAATATTCCTTATTTTGTTTTCAATAATTACATTTTACCATTTTTATAATAATGTTTTTAGTTCACCATTATTTTGTTTCTTATTTTCTAAATTGTGTATTCAAGAGTTGTGATTTTTACTTTTTCCTAGTATAATCCCACATGCTTAAAATTATAAAAAGAGTTAATAGCTAAAATAGTCGTTGTGGTTTGGTGGTTTTTTGCCAGTCCAGCCCAAAATCAAACTAAATGCCTGAACAACCCAGTAGTTCACGGTATCCGCCAAAACAGTCCAATTTTTTTTAACTAGGTTTACTCAACTTAGTTAAGCCAGGGGCACCAGAGATGACGGGTGGCCGGAGAAGGAGGAATGGTGGTGAGTTGGTTGGTGGTTGAAGAGGTGCTCGAAACCGGAGAAGATGACCAAATACAGTCATCGCCAGTCACTTCCATCTTCTCGTAACTCTCTCTCTCTCTCTCTCTCTCTCTCTCTCTCTCACATCTAAGGTTAACCAACATTGCAATATATTTAACAATACTAACTACAGGGACCATTGTTGTCAAATTCTCAAAGTTTTAGAGGTGAGTTGACGATTTTGCCCCTGACTTAATGATGTTGAGTTAACCCTGTTAAAAAATTTGACTATTTTGGCGGATTTCGTAAAACTACGAGGTTGTTCAGGCAATTAGTTTGATTTTAGGTTGGAGCCACCAAACCACATTAATTGTTTTGGCTATTAACTCTTATAAAAATAAAACCAAGTTTACAAATTCAAGCTATTTAATACATGAGATTTAACCTAGTAGTATAACATAATATAATAAGTTAGAAATAAAGAAGTTTAAACTGCAATCTAAGTCCCTATGGTGCCGATGAAGCGTAGCTTAATTGGTGAAAACTGGGGGAGTTAGAGTGGAGGTCATGTGGAGGTTGAGAGTTCGATTCTTGTCGGAGCCATATTTACCACATGTGGGGGTTCCACCTGGGGAGATCCCCAATCGAGGTGGAATGAGTAATCAGTACAGGCTGGCCCAGGGTATTAGCCGAAGCTCCACTGATTACACCACTTGCCGTTAAAAAAAAAGTCCCTATGGTATTCAATAGTAGATTGCTCCCTAAGTCTCTAGTTCTAAAAAAAATGCTCCATATATAATTCATCAATCCATGTCTTGTTTGGTAATGAATGGGAATAAGATGAATCATTATTTATTGTTTGGTAAGCAGAAAAAAACAAATAAATAAAATTAGGGTATGTTTGGCAAAACTAGCTGGTGGCTGGTAGCTAGAAGCTTTTTAAATATATTTTGGTGTTTGGCAGAGTAGCTGGAACTTTTAATAAAATGTATAAAATGAGCAAAATAGACTATTTTATTTTTAAAATAGAATTGGTATTTGTGTCATTTACTCATTAAAAGCTTGTAGCTAGTAGAAGCTTTTTCTTAAACGCTAGTACTAGTAGTTTTTCACTATAGAGCTTTTTCTCCTAACCTAAAAGCTTCCGGCTCCTTCAACCAAACAAGGTTTTTTATTGAGTAAGAGTTTTTTCTTAAAAGCTTGAAGCTCCTAAAAGCTCCTTGCCAAACATATCATTAATGATAAGTGAAGATAATGGGTATGGATGGCAATGGGTCGGGTTTGGGACGAGTTTAGGTAATCCCAACCCCATACTCGATTAGGTATGCTTGTCCCAAACCCGTCGGTTTGTGCCGGGTAATTACCCATCGGGTATCGGGTATACCCGCGGGTTTCGGGTAAACCCATTAATTTTAAAAACTTACCCATTGGGTATATCCGACCAAAAACCCGTCGGATATCTATTGGATAACTACTAACTAATTACATTTAGCATTATTAAATCTATATGTAAATATTACAATGTATAAATATATAATATTTAAATGATTAAATCATATAAAAACACTCAAAGTTATAGATAACAAATAGTATACACTAATTTTTGGTAATTTTTTAGCATAATATGGCAATCTAGATGGACAATTAGATATATTACGCATACATATTTAAAAAGATATATAAGAAATTATATTGGGTATCTAATCGGGTAAACGGGTTTACTTTATCGGGTAAGGTAAACGGGTATATCATCAAATCCCAAACCTATCCCAAACCCGCGAAAAAAATAAAAATTAATCTCATACCCGGACCCATACCCGATTACCCGACCTCAAACCCGTCCTAAATGTATCGGGTTTCGGGTTTACCCATCGGGTTCGGGTTTGATTGCCATCCCTAATAATGGGCGGCGGTTATGGTGTTGTGAATGAAGTGTGAAATAACAAATAACAAACCCGGCCCAAATACATAGTAGACCAACCCTTCACGCTTTAATATAAACTCATCATCATCATCTTCATCACCCTCATTCTTTATTTACCCTCTCCCACAAGAAACCCAAAAAGCAGACCTAACAATGGAAGCAGAGACAGCTCCTCCTGCAACGAACACTAACGAAACAATAATCCAACAATTCTCAGACATAACCTCTGCATCGAAAGAAGAAGCCACCTTCTTCCTCGAATCACACAACTACGATCTAGACTCCGCTCTCTCCACCTTCTTCGAAACCACATCCAACACAACTGCTCACCCCCTCATTCCTCCTCCTCCTTCTGATCATGATGATGATGATCATGAAGATGATGATGATGTTTCTCCGTCTCGGTCACGGTCAGCTTCTCCCCCTCCTTCTCTTGGTGGTAATCCATACAATTTGAGAAGAAGGAATAATAATATTAATAATAATAATAATAATAATAAGAAGGCGTCTGGTAGTCAGTCTGGTGGAAGGATTAGGACGTTTGCGGATTTGAATAGGAGTGGTGGGGATGGCTCTGGGAGTGAGTCTGATGAACCTCAGGAGTATTATACTGGCGGTGAGAAGAGGTAATCTAATCTAATCATGTATACGATTGTTACTTTTTTTTAAATTTTATTAGGTATTATTATTATTATTATTATTGGTTTGATTTTTATTGTGACTGTTATAGGGTTTAGTTGCCTAATTAAACTATTATGATTATATGCTATTGTTATTGTGATTTATGGATGTGATTGTCGAATTTCTTAGGTTTAATTGTTAAATTAAGCTATTCTGCTATTGTTATTGTGGTTATTATAGGTTTAATTGATTAGTTTCATGTTCTAATCAATGGGATGATTTATGTTGAAATTGATATGTCATGAATCATGATCTTTTAGGTTAAGCAAGATGTTCTATTTGGTGTTTGAACCCTTTTGTGATTCATAGGATTGATTTTGGGCTCAACTATGCCTTGTAGACCGTAGTTGTTGAAGGCGCAAGGCGCGCTCGAGGCCCAAAGGGTGAGACTTTGGGCCTCAGTGCAAGGCGCTTAAAAAGAGAGGGCTTTTAAAGGGAAGGCTTATAGTATAAAAAATACATTTTTTAGGGATTTCAAACATGTTTTAGGCTTCTGTAGGGCTAGTTGGTGTTGTTGGTTTAGACCTTTTCAAACCCGTTCAGACGGTTTTTGGACTGATTTTGTTGAAACTTGGCCTGAAAAATTCGTCTGATGGCCTGAAAGTGGGGCTTTCGAATCCAAGCGAGAAGGCTGCACTGGGCCTGAAAGTAGGCCTTGCCTTGCGCCTTGACAATAGAGGTAGACTATTTGAGTGGATTTAAAGGAAAGCATTTGCTTTCTTTAGCTTTAAGTTAATTCTATCAAAAAAGATAGGCTGTAAAGCACACGGATGAACAGAGGTGTATGATTTCTATCAGTTCTTGCAAGATCTTCTACATAATGGTTGACTGAAAGTGTGGTTTGGTTGGTTTTGTTTTGTGCTTTTTAGGGGTGTAGAGGTATTCTGCTGGACTGCTGGTTGATCCTAAAAGTTTAGTTATTATGATATAAAAATGGATCAAATTGTCGCACACGATCTCATGGTTGTCTTTCTAGTAACACATAACCTTGTTAGATTAGGTTTTGTACTTTTGTTTTAAGGGGGGTGTTTGGATTTTGCTTATTAAAACTGTTGTTTGTGAATTGCTTTTCTTTTTTTACGTTACAAGTTACAACAAATGATTAGTGTTGACTGTTGAAGAGGTTAGTAATCACTCATACAGACTGCTAACATATTGAAAAAGGGAAATGTTTAGCTGTTTACCAAATACCAACAATAAAATGGTAATAGAAGTTAAGTATGTTCATTAACTAAATAGATGACATCGTCAATGTTAAAAGCCAATCAAATTGACATATATTCATATTAAATAATTGCTTTTCATATATATTCTGCTTTATAAGTTTATTATTTATACATAAAGATGTAATATGACATTTGTCAATGATTGCAGTGGCATGCTTGTTCAAGATCCAAGAAAAGAGGAATGATGTGGAATCTCTGTTTAATCAAGCAAGACAAGCAGGAGCTGAAGAAGGAACTCTTGATCAGTTTCAACCATCTTCAAGCTCTAGAAACTTCACTGGAAGAGGAAGGCTTTTATCTGGAGAGACGTCATCGGCTCCACCTCAGCAGCCGGAACCTGAGGTTTCTACACACACCATCACTTTCTGGACCAATGGTTTCACCGTAAATGATGGCCCTTTGAGGAGGCTTGATGATCCCCAAAATGCATCTTTTTTGGAGGTAATATAACTTTCTATCCTTGGCATATATCTAACATTCACATTATCTTTATTAGACATTTAGACCTGATCGTCCAATTAAATTTAATCAAGAAAAATGCTAGTTTAATAAAACAGCAACCCACTTTGGTGAAAGTTCTATTGGCAATTGATAAGGAAATGCCATTGAATTGCACTAAATTTAAACATAAGTTGCTGCGCTTTATATTTTCATGTTTAAATAGTTGAATTTTTAAAACTTAACATAAAGGTGGTCTTTATAAAATTTAGAGACCTATTGAGTTTTTTATAATGCTTTTAAAAAGTTGGGCGATTTAATCATGCAAAAAGGAGTTTTTAAAAAAAATCATCATCATCATCATACTCAGTTAATCCCACCTATAGCAAAAGCTAAGTTAGGGTCTGAGGAGGGTAAGATGTAGACAGCCTTACCTCTACCCCGTGGGAATAGAGAGGCTGCTTCCAGTGAGACCCCCGGCTCAATAGTGGTTTTGTATCAAGCCTTAGACATAAGGCACATAACACTTAGCAATCGGGACAAACCCGACTGGTGCATGTACGCCCTTGTCTTTTGGCTATCAATGCCACCACCTGATGCATGATTAACCGTCCGTCATTTTTAACGTTATTTTCACGAAATTAGTAAAATAACGCTAAAATTAGTGCAACTTTACTTTTGCACCCCGAGGGCCACACATATATACATTATATGCGCACAGCCGTAAGCGGGCTCAGTTTTTAAAAAAATAATAAATAAAATTAAAGCTAGGAGATTATCCGTAAGCTTTTAAGTCGAGAATATAATCACGCAACAAATAAAATCCGATGAATTATGAATGAAACTGGAGAAAGCTTGATGTGTATCGCTTGGATAAATAATCCGTAGAGTGGATTAAACTCAAAGAAAATAGTAGGAAGAAAAGACTTGAGATAACTCTCTTTTAATTCATTTCATTCTAAACATGCTTGCCTTTTTATAGGCTTACAAAATACATAATAAAGATAATTAGATAAACATGGGACCTAATTGGGAATATACCCACTAACTTAAAATAAACAAACGAGAGGAACATGCAGAAGACGTGGAATCATGGCTTCAGTATCTAGGACTTGTACCCTATGCAACCAAAGTGGAACATAACAAAGCTCATCTGGTTTTTGACCAATTGCCCAATTTGTCTTTCAAGTAATGAACCCATTCTATTCTAGACGAAAACAATCATCTTAACTTCAGAAAAGTTAGATTACAAGGTAACGGTATTAATAAAAGAATTGTTCTAAGGCCATATCTGACCAGGTTTTGGGTAAAAAGTGATCGACCTTGTAGCTGCCATGTCTGTAAGCTTTGACCATGGTCACGTTTTTCTGACAGGGCACCTGGAAAAACCCGCTAATAGCAGTTCACTAAATTAAAAGTGATTTTCTGTTGAAACACTTTGTGTTTTTTATTCTGGTAAAAATTAAGTTTTTCTTCTGGTGAAAAATAAGTTTTTCTTCTGATGAAAAATAAGTTGGTTACTTTTTATATGCAATTTACCATGAAAAAGTTAATAGTTATTATCTGTACTTGCTGTAACTACCACTAAGCAATGTCTATTTTGTTTGTTAATTACATTGATGTTGACCACTAATTATTATCTATTTTACTTGAACATTTTGGTGGTGCAGAGCATAAGGAATTCTGAGTGTCCCGAAGAACTTAAGCCTGCAACAGGAAGAGCTCCTGTTCCTGTTAATCTTGTGAGAAAGATGGAGGACTACCCAGTAAGTCCTTTTTCTAATTCTCATCTCTAATTTCTTTTAGAAAGTTCTCTTCATCAATATATCTTTTAACGAGTTGGTCCGGTTAGTTAATCGCTCACTGTTTAGCAACATTAAAGTTTTCTACAAAACATATTATGTGTCAAATATGATATCATAAAAATCAGGCCAATTGTTGAAGTGGGCTTTTGGTGATGTTACTTTTAAACGATTAAATCCTCGCTTCTAACGAAGTCCTTTTTATAAAAGGTCAGGGATTTAATCGTGACCTTTTCGTTATCTTTCTAGAGGTCGAGGTATATGATCTCATTAAAAAACAGGGATTCTTTTTAAACACAAAATTCAAAGGCTTTATTGTCAAGTTTTTAAAATTGAGGGATTTAGTAGTTGCAAAATGCAAGGGCATGACTTCTACACGTAATATCTACGTTATAACGTTTCGGAAAATGCAGGTTCAGAAACACCGTCAGGCTGCCTTTACGGGGGTGGGTAGAACCCTGGGCAGCACCACTTCAGAAGACACCACTACCGCCACTCCGGCACCTGCAACCGCAGCTCCAACTCCATTTGTTGGCCTAGTTGTCGATAACGCTTTACCGACCACCTCTATTCAACTTAGACTGGCTGATGGGACCCGTATGGTTTCACGTTTCAATTTCCACCACACGATAAGCAACATTCGTTCTTTCATTGATGCATCGAGGCCTGGAGGCCCTCGGGCTTATCAGTTGCTGACAATGGGGTTCCCTCCAAAACAGCTTAATGATTTGAACCAGACAATTGAAGAGGCTGGGTTAGCCAATTCGGTTGTGATTCAAAAACTCTAAATGTGTTTTGCACCAAATTTACTACGTGTTTTTGCATTTGCTTGAAATAGTGAACATTTCGGTTATTTTGACACTTGTTATTGAACTAGTATTTTACGCGTGTCGCGCGTTGCGGCGACAACTTGGTGTTTTGAAGACTTTGTTATATGCGTGACACGCGAACATACCATTATTGTACAAAGAATAACACTACAACATATGGAATTTGAACATACCCAAAGCGCATTACAATGCATCCTAAATGGTAGAATTTTGTGATTTTCGTAGGTAAATTGCGTCCGGGTTGAGTCCGGCCCACACCGATTTCATCTTCCGGCCACTATTGAAAGGAAAAAATTCAGTCCGACCCCCACTAATTCGAGAACCAAACTTCGCTGCTGATCACAGCCAAAAAAACATTTAGCTATTTGAAGATCACCGTATAAATTACGTGATAACAAACACGTTTATTAATTATTTTACTTAAGAAAATAAGCAACTTATTAATAACTACTAAAATAGTGTTTTTATCCAAAGAAAGAAAACCGGCCCAAAAGGGCAAACAACCGCCTACAAAAATGAGCACTGTAGCTTGACATTGACATTTAGCAATAGTAATTGTGTCTCACGTAAAATTTTAACAATTGTATCTATATATAATGGTTCCATTATATTATTAAGCTTATTTTTATTTTAATATTTATTTGTGGGTCAGAAGCCATGGTTATAATAAGTCCATTAATATTTTAACGTAATAATAAAGTTGTGTTTTGGTACTTTAGACTTCCGTGCCATTGATCGAAGCTTGGGAAAAAACGTTTAGATTTATCCTTACATGAGTCTCCCCTCTTGTTTGGGCTCAGGACAATGAATTTGTTGTGGTCTAGGCTGTCTTGAAAGTAGAATCAGGTAAATCTATTTTAACATAGGGATGAGCACATAGAGCCGAATGCCGATACCGTCCTGTCTCGATCCCGTACCGAACCAATACCAAACTAAGGTGTTCGGTATCGGTATCGGTATCGGTACCCACAATTAGAGGTTTTCGGTTTCGGTATTATCAGTATCGGTACGGGATCAGTATGGTATCGGTATTTTAAGGTAAAATACCGATACCATACCGTATATGTTCGGTATCGGTATTGGGTTTAGGGTGTTTTCGGTATCGGTTTTTTCGGAATTGGTATCAGTCGGTACCAATACCGTCCCGAGCTTATCCCTATTTGAACATGAGAACACTTGCTTAGATAACAAACATAATTTAGCCTTGGTTGACTTAGGGACAATGAGTTTATTGTCTTGAAAGAAGATTCTAAAACTATATAAACACCTAGAAATCTTGCTTAGAGAACATATTTTAGCCTACGTACCAAAACATATCATAGGTGGTTCCAACTCGACCAACCTAAAAATTTTACATAAATCTAATCCTAAAAATCGTGTCAGACATATAATTAGACATGAATAAGTTAACGCTTGACCTGAACAATTACATTTAATAAATAAATCTTACATCAATCTCTCTTTAATTATTTCTATGACATAAAATACCTAACCAATTTAATTTATAATTTATAACAAATTAAAAAAAGTAAAATATAAGATATAAATAAGTGAATGGGTCAACATGTCGGGTTGACACAACACCCTCTCCCCACCCTAATTTAGCTAAATAAGTCTATTGATATAACCAGAAACTGACATGGACCTGTTTAGATTAAATTAAAACTCATAAAATTTATATTGACAAGCTAATTTGTGTATCATGCTTAATAGGTATTGTGCTTGTTATTGTACATAGTTTTGTGGTGTTGTACGTAATGGTCTGATTATTTTGTACATTATGTTTTCTAGATCGTATCTTACTTTTTTTTTTTATTTTTAATAGTTTTTATCTTTTATCTTTAACCCTGACACTTTTTTCACTTTCAAGTATGGTCGATATACTTTGCATCCTTTGCCAGCTTTTCATTTTACGTTTGCTCTAATTTTTTTTGAATGAACACGCCACAACTTGCGTGGTTCAACGACCACGTTGTGTTACGTTTTGGTCTAGTCTAATTCTTGCGCATTAACATGTCGCAACGGGCATGCATGCTTCAACGTTTTTACGTCAACTTTTCGTTTGGCTTTATATTTTTCACTTTCTATTCCTTTTATTTTACAAGTTTTCAGGTGTTTGGTGGTTTACTTGACACGGTTTCACTCCCTTCTGTGGCAATGTGAGGGCTTAGTACTAGTCTATATTCTATATCTATATATATTAATATTCCAAAGCATGAAATCATACATGACACTCAAATAGGCTATCTCCCGTTTGGGTGTTCCACGTGACATCCTCCTCTTATTTTCATCAAAAAGTCTTTTTCTCTATCATGTTTCTCCCACAATTTTAAAACGTTAATAAATTTATATACGAGATTTTAAAAAAAAATTACACCAAATTAACAAACGGTTTATTATCTTTTAAACAAGTATCATAGTGCTATACAAAAAATGAAAAAAAAAAAATTGTCGCCTCAATCACGCCCTGCAATGGTTGTTTCTAGCTCTGCTTCTCATCCAAACATACATATTCTTTTTAATATACATTTTCATTTTTATTCGCATGATCAAAATTGTTATTGTCTTATATTATAGTACATTAATTTCTATGTTATATCATAACTGAAGGAGTAGGTCTGCATGCTGCAGGCACGTGCATGGAACTGGATAATAGGATGCAAGCAATGTCTTTTGGTTATTAGCCGTTGGAGTCTTTTGAATAAGTCTTCTAGACTTTAGCTTTCCTGAATACTAGGTCTAAATTGTTAGCTGATCTTTTTCTTTTTAGTAGGACATGCAGTTTGTTTCTGTTACTTTTTCATGTATTTATAGTCATTTCAGTTCTTTGAATAAAGCATCCAATTTCTTTGATCTATACCTGTGATATAATTTATCATTTGGTATCAGAGCAAACTTTTGATCAAAACAAAAAGAGAGGAAAGATGAGTGAAGAAAAGTTGAAAATCCCACACTTCGATGGCCATTTCGAGCACTGGAGTGAGATGATGGAGAATCTGCTAAGGCCAAGAGATTGTGGAACCTAATAGATCCGGTTTTGTGGAGCCGGCGGTAGGGATTGCTCAAAATGATGCCCAGAGAACAAGACAGAAGAGATGAGGACCAAAGATCAACAGGTAAAACATTATATGTTTGAAGCTATTGATAGAGTAACTTTTGAGCAGATTCTTGATATAAGAACGGCAAAGTCTGTGTGGGATTGCATGAAAAAGAGATTCGAAGGGAATGCACGTGTGAAGAGATCCATGTTGCAGAAGTTGAGGAGAGACTTCGAAGTCTTGGAGATGGGAACAAACGAGACAATCACTGAGTATTTTGCAAGGATTTTAAACCATTGCAAATCAGATGAGAACAAATGGAGATGATATGACAAATATCAAGATAGTTGAAAAAATTCTGAGAACTCTCACAGAAGAGTATTTGTTCATAGTAGTTTCGATTGAGGAATCAAGGGACATCGAAAGTATGTCTATAGATGACTTACATAGCACTCTCTTAGTTCATGAATAGAAGTTCAAGAGAGTTGTAAAAGAAGAAGAACAAGTGTTGAAGATTTAGTACAATGACACCTCTGGTACACGTGGTCGAGGTAGAGGTCGCTTTAATCCTAGAGGAAGAGGACGTGACGTGGAAGAACATCCTTCAACAAGGAAACAGTTGAATGCTATATGTGCCTCAAATTGGGACATTTGTCTTATGATTGTCCATCAGAAAAGGAAGCTAACTATGCAAATCTCGATGAAGGAGAAGCAATGTTATTCATGGCACAAGTAATTGAAGAAGAAGAAGAAGGTGTATTCATGACACAAACAGAAGAAAATGCTAAAAGCAATCTTTGGTTTTTGGACTCAGGTTGCTCAAATCATATGTGTGGTGAGAAGGAGAAATTTATAAGTCTGGATACCAGCTTTAGTCACTCAGTGAAGTTGGGGAATAATACTCGAATGATGGTGAATGGAAAAGGACAAGTAAACAGAAGAAAATGCTAAAAGCAATCTTTGGTTTTTGGACTCAGGTTGCTCAAATCATATGTGTGGTGAGAAGGAGAAATTTATAAGCCTGAATACCAGCTTTAGTCACTTAGTGAAGTTGGGGAATAATACTCAAATGATGGTGAATGGAAAAGGACAAGTAAAGTTAAATTTGGATAGCAACACTTTTGTCATTAGTGATGTCTACTATGTTCCTGATCTAAAGAATAACTTGTTAAGCATTGGGCAGCTTCAACAGAAAAGATTGGCATTCTTGATTCAAGATGATATTTGTAAGGTGTTTCATCCAGAGAAGGGACTTATATTTCAAAGTCACATGAGCTCCAATAGAATGTTTCCTTTATGTGTTGAACAAAAGGGAGTAGAAAAGAAAACTGAAGGTTGCATGTACACAAATGTCGAAGATCTTCCCATATTATGGCATGAGAGATATGGACACATAAGTTCAGCACACTTGGAGTTATTGCAAAGAAATGACATGGTTCGTGGGCTGCCAAAGTTTATTGTTGATACTTCAGTATGTACAGATTGCATGGCAGGGATCAGACAAAGAAAGCCATCCCAAAGACTAGTAACTGGTAGGGGTGAGCATAATTAACCATAACTGACATAACCGAACCATAACCGATATAACCGAACCGATTTTAACGATAACCAACATAACCAATGGTTATGGTTATGAAATTTCTATAACCGACCGAGCGGTTATGGTTATGGTTATGAAGCTTTGGTTAACCGATATAACCGAACGAACTTGTATTGTTAAGTTTATGTAATAGATTTATGTTCTATATTAACTATATAGAGGTTTTTTTACTATAATAAAAGTATGTTATTAACAACATGATATTGATGTAGTATTCTTTTTTTGTATGATGAATTAAACTTGTAAGTTGTAACCAAGGGGCTAAATATGTTTTTTTGTTAATATCTTATTAAAAGGGATCCCACATTGGTACTTTAACTAGAAAGGATAGTCTTGATTAACTTATAAATAATAACCCAAGCTAAGTCTATCATTGTAGGTTCTGAGTTTTTAAGACCCATGGGCTTTAATTTTATAATTTAGCCGAAAGTTAGCTTTGGTTGATTTTTTTGGTTAATAACCGAAATAACATAACCGAATTCATAACCGATTAACCATAACTGAAGTTTGGTTATGGTTACGAAAAATCCCATAACCGAAATAACGGTTATGGTTATGGTTAATGGTTAAAAACCGACCCAAACCGACCCATGCACACCCCTAGTAACTGGAGAGCACAAGAGATTCTGGAACTCATACATCAGACATATGTGGACCAGTTAACCCAATCTCACATAGTGGAATATTAGAGATAAACCCTTGATTTCATTCATTAACAATATCTCTATAAATAATACATCATGAGCCCTTAACTTTAGTAAGGGATAATTACAAATAAATACAAGATAATACTTTACTAAATTACATTATCTATTACACCCCCGCAGTCGAAGCGGGAGGGGACCGTATGCTGAGACTGGACCGGAAATCTTCAAATAAAACCCGCGGTAGACCTTTAGTGAATATGTCTGCTATCTGGTATCTGGACGGAACATGAAGGATGCGAACCTGACCACGTGAACTTGTTCCCTGACAAAGTGAATATCCAGCTCAATATGTTTTGTACGCTGATGTTGAACCGGATTGCTGGACAGGTAAATAGCACTGACATTGTCACAATACACCATGGTGGCACGGGGAGAGAGGAACCGAGAGCTCTAGTAAGAGGTTGCGAAGCCAGCAGATTTCAGCGACGACATTAGCCACACCCCGATATTCAGCTTCAGCACTAGAATGGGACACAGTTGGTTGACGCTTGGATGACCATGATATGAGGTTATCACCGAAATAAATACAATACCCACTGGTTGAGCGTCTAGTGTCGGGACACCCGACCCAGTCGGCGTCAGTGTATGCTGTCAAAGTGGTGGACGCCGAGGGACCGAGATGTAAGCCATAGGATGTCGTACCCTGAATGTAGCAAATGATGCGTTTCAAAGCATTCCAATGATCTGTATGAGGAGCATGCATATGCATGCACACTTGTTGGACGACATAGGTAATGTTGGGGCAGGTAAGGTGAGGTACTGGAGTGCTCCGGCTAAGCTCCTGTACAAGGTGGGATCATGAAATAACTCACCAGACGAGGCACCAAGTTTGGAGTTGGTGTCGATTGGAGTGGCAACGGGGTTACAGGATTGCATACCAGCGCGGGCGATAATGTCTGTGGCATACGACTGTTGTGACAGAAACATGGTGTTTTGCTGCGAGAAACAGAGATACCCAAAAAATAACTCAAAGGACCAAGGTCTTTCATGGCAAATTCGCTGGCAAGGTTTGCTAGAAGGCGCCTGCGAAGGCTGTCAGAAGAAGTGACGAGAAGGATGTCGTCGACATATAGGAGCAAAAAGGCGGTATCGCCGTCCCGACTGTAAGTAAATAAAGAGGTGTCACACCGACTATTAAGAAAACCCAAGTGAAGCACATAATCTGTAAACCTTTGGTACCACGCACGGGGTGCCTGTTTGAGACCATATAAGGATTTCCGAAGCAAGCACACATGATTAGGAAAACGACTGTCCCGAAAACCCATAGGCTGATGCATATAGACGGTCTCGTTAAGATGGCCGTGCAGAAATGCATTTGTGACATCTAACTGGTGTACAGCCCAACCTCTCGATAAAGCAAGTGACAGAACCGTGCGTATCGTAGCCAGTTTGACAACCGGACTAAAAGTCTCCCCGCAGTCAATGCCCACCTGTTGTGAACGACCGTCACATACCAATCTAGCTTTGTACCGTTCAAGAGTACCGTCCGACCTGTACTTATGTTTAAACAACCACATGGAGCGAATATATTCATAGATGGCTCACGAGGAACTAACTCCCATGTACTATTTCTAATTAAAGCGTTGTACTCAGTAGTCATGGCGGTGTGCCATTCCGGGGTAGCTAAGGCATCAGTGGGTGTTTTTGGAATGGGAAGGATTGGTGGTGTGGCGGAGGTATGGAGGTTAAATGGTTGTTTAGGCTTAAAAATACCGCTCATAGAGCGGGTATGCATGGTACGGTTTGGTGGCGGGATGGTCGAGGGTGCGGTGTTTGGTATGTGAGTGGAAGGGTCGGGTGCGTTGGGTTGGGTGGAGTCTGTGAAGGTGCAGCATTTGTGGAATTGAGCGATTGTGTATTGGGTGGGGTAGTGGGCTGGGCATTTGTGTTGGAGGTGGATGTTGGGCCGGATGGGGAGGGGGAAACAGGAGAGTAATTGGGCTGAACAGTGGGAGTGGGAGTTGTAGTGGGCCGGTTGGGCTGAGCTAGATGTGGACAGAGGTGAAACGGGAATGATGGTTCGAGGAACTTGTAGGAGGGGGTGGGGCCGATTGTTTGGGCAAACGGGAAGGTGGTCTCGTCAAAACGCGACGTGGCGCGAAATGTAGATTTGCTTAGACGAGATGTCAAGGCATCGGTACCCCCGGTGTGTTGGGGGATAACCAAGAAAGACACATGGGTGTGAGCGGTGTTCAAGTTTATGAATGGTTGTGGGTGGGGTGAGAGGGTAGCAAAGGCAACCAAAGACCCGAAGGTGGTCATAAGTGGGTGTGGACATATATAATAGTTCCGTGGGGGTTTTGTTTTTGGTGGTTTTTGAGGGTAAGATGTTGAGTAGGTATGTGGTGGTTTCAAGTGCAAAGTGCCAAAGATGGGTGGGTAGGGAGGCATGGGCCATTAATGTGCGAATCATATTATTTATAGTTCTAATTTTTCGCTCGGCCTTGCCGTTTTGTGATGAGGTGTAAGGGCAAGAGAGGCGGTATAAAATACCGTTGGTGGTGAAGAAATTTTGGAAGGAGGTGTTGACGTATTCACGTCCGTTGTCACATTGGAAAGTTTTAATGGTTTTGTTAAATTGTGTTTTTGTGGTGGTGGCAAATTGTGTAAAGGCTTGGAATACTTGTGATTTGTGTGTAAGGGGGTAGGTCCATAAAAAATTGGTATAATCGTCAAGAAACAACACATAATATTTATGGCCTGAGGAACTAATAATTGGTGATGTCCACACGTCACTATGAATTATATCAAATGGTTGCAATGTAAAATTGGGAGAAGCAACAAATGGCAAACGCATACTTTTACCAAAAATGCAAGACTGACATACATTATTAGATTAAAATCAAAGTCTAAAACATTGGAATGTTTAAGTTTATTTAATGGTTCTCGTCCTGGGTGACCAAGACGGTGATGCCAGACTTGCGAAGAAATAGCAGCAAAAGCAGATGGTTGGTTTGAGGGAGACCCGAACACCAGGGGATAGAGATCACCGCTGCTGTTGCATCGTAGAAGAGGTGCCTTGGTCTTGTAATCCTTCACAAGAAAACCAAACGGGTCAAATTCAACGGAAACCCAGTTGTCCGTAGTAAAACGGCGAACTGATATTAAATTTTTAACAAGGCGGGGTGAGTATAAAACATTCTTTAGGATAAAAGGCGGGAATGGTTTGGGTAGGTATTTGGTGCCTTGGCCTTGGACCGGAATGGTGTCGCCATTACCTACAATTATATTACGAGAAACGCAAGAATTAGAAAAAGTATGAAAGTCACCTGACTCGTGAGACATTGTTGAAGATGCTCCGGTATCCATGTATTGTGTGGGGTCCGGTTGTTGCAGACTCATGGTGTAATCTCTATAAATAATACATCATGAGCCCTTAACTTTAGTAAGGGATAATTACAAATAAATACAAGATAATACTTTACTAAATTACATTATCTATTATGGAAAAAGGTATTTATAAGTTTTATTGATGACTTTAGTAGAAAGGGATGGGTTTATTTGATAAAACAAAAATCTGAGGCTTTGAAATGTTTCAAAAAGTTTAAAAGCAATGGTGAAAGAGATTGAAGCTTTAGAGAAAAATCAAACATGGGTTTTAATGGATATGCCAAAAGATGCCAAGTGTATAGGTGTGAAGTGGGTATACAAGACTAAGCTTAATGAGCATGGCAAGGTTGATAAGCATAAGGCTAGACTAGTGGCAAAAGGTTATAGGCAGGAGTATGGCATAGATTATAAGGAAGTCTATGCACATGTGGCTAGGATGGATGCTATACTAATGATGATTGCTTTAGCTGCTCAAAGAGGATGGGAGGTGCTACAAATGGATGTGAAGTCTGCATTTTTGCATGGTACAATAGATGAAGATGTTTATGTTCAACAGCCCAAGGGATTTGTTTTAAATGAAGTGAAGACAAGGTTTATAAACTATGCAAAGCCTTGTATCGGTTAAAAACAGGCTCCAAGGGCTTAGTTTAGCAGGATTGAATCTTTTTTTATCAAGGAAGGTTTTGAGAAGAGCAAAAATGAGCATACTCTCTTTATTAAGAAGACATCATTGGGAAGCATGTTGTTTGTTAATGTTTATGTAGATGACTTGATTTATACAGATAATAATCAAGATATGTTGCAGAAGTTTAAAGAGTCAATGAAGAAAGAGTTTGAAATGACAGATCTGGGGTTAATGAAGTTCTTCTTGGGTTTAGAAGTAGTGCAAACAACTTTTGGAACACATGTTTCTCAACAAAAGTATGCAATGGAGGTTTTAAAAAGGTTTTGTATGAATGAAAGTAATCCGGTCACAAATCCTATAATTCCTGGGTGCAAGCTAGCTGTTGATGAAGGTGATCAGATGGATGAGACTCTTTTCAAGCAAATGGTGGGAAGTCTTATGTATTTGACAAACACTAGATCGGATATTCAGTTTGTGGTGAGTTTGATCAGTAGGTTGATGGCGAAACCAACTGAACTGCATCATGCTGCTGCCAAAATAATTCTCAGATATCTTAGAGGAACTGTGGAGCTGGGCATCTGGTACAAGAGAGGAGGAGATGCAATGCTTGAAGTTTACACAGATAGTGACTTTGCAGGTGATACTAATGACAGAAAAAGCACCTATGGATATATGTTCTTGTGGAATGGTGGAGCAATAGCTTGGTTGTCAAAGAAACAAGATATAGTAGCCCTGTCTTCAACAGAAGCAGAATATGTTGCAGCAGCAACATGTGCAAGTCAGGTCTTGTGGGTTAGAAGGGTTCTGGAGGATTTTGGATTGGAAATTAATGAGCCCACTGTGGTGAAGTGTGACAAACACATCTACAATCAAACTAGCCAAAAATCCAGTTTTGCATGGCAAATGTAAACACATAGGTGTCCGATTTCACTTTCTAAGAGACTTGGTTGGTGACAAGACAATAGAAATGGAGCATTGTGGAAGTCAAGATCAAGTAGCTGACATACTTACTAAGCCACTTAAGAAAGATGCCTATTTAAAGCTAAGAGACAAGATGGGAGTATGCAAACTAGCTGAAGAATTGCAGTCTAGTTTGAGGGAGGGAATGAAGGAGTAGGTCTGCATGCTACAGGCACGTGCATGGAACTGGATAATAGGATGCAAACAATGTCTTTTGGTTATTAGCTGTTGGAGTCTTTGGAATAAGTCTTCTAGACTTTAGCTTTCCTGAATACTAGGTCTAAATTGTTAGCTGATCTTTTGCTTTTTAGTAGGACATGCAGTTTATTTCCGTTACTTTTCATGTATTTATAGTCATTCAGTAAATAATGTATATATGTGTGGCCCTCGGGGGGCAAAAGTAAAGTTGCACTAGTTTTAACGTTATTTTACTAATTTCGTAAAAATAACGTTAAAAATGGACGGTTAATCATGCATCATGTGGTGGCGTTGATAGCCAAAAGACAAAGGGGTACATGCACTGATCGGGTTTGTCCCGATTGCTAAGTGTTATGTGCCTTATGTCCAAGGCTTGATACCAAACCACATCGAGCCGGGGGTCTCACTGGAAGCAGCCTCTCTATTCGTAGGGGTAAAGGTAAGGTTGTCTACATCTTACCCTCCTCAGACCCTACCTTAGCTTTGCTATAGGTGGGATTAACTGAGTATGATGATGATGATGATGATGATAGTCATTCAGTTCTTTGATCTATATTCCGTTTCTTTGATCTATACCTGTGATATAATTTATCAATAACACACACTTTATTACTTAATATTAAATTTATCTATCCCGTAAAGCTTCCTGGATATAATCTAGTAATAAATAAATTAGTGTATGTTTACCTCTAAAACTTTGATAAATTTTTTTTATTAGTATGATAATTAAAAAAGATAAAAAAACAATAAAAAGATAGGCCGAGCCCTAAATTATTATTATTATCTTCAACATCGCCGCTCACAACTACCGAACCTATTCCAGTCTTCTGATCTTACATTTCAGGTTCTTTCAATATCCTTCTTTTAGGGTTCATATTATATATATATACATACATACGTTTCTAATATTTAATTTATTCCAACTTTATTAACATTCTCTACTATTATTATGCACTAGCTGTTCAAGTCCTCCTACATACATACGACAAGATAATATATATATATCTATATGTTTGTGATCGATCATGTTAGTGTGGTAGAGTGTTACGTGTATGTCAGTAGATATGATTTGGATGTTACTTTCTGAAACTAGTTATATATCTCACTGAACTTAGAATGATCTTAATCTGCTGAAAATTGAAGTATTGCCTGCTCGATTGAACTCGTTTCGTAAACGGAATATATATCGTTAAATGGAGCATTTAGAAACGAGGATTGAGAATTAGGGATATGAGAAGTAAGAAGACTAAAACCGCATTAAATCAATGTTTCGGAGTGTGACTTTTAGTTATGACTCATGTGAAATAAGAAGTATATTATAATTGCTAATTTAGGGTTAAATCATAGTTGTTGAAGGCTCAAGGCGCATAAAAAGCAAGGGATTTTTTAGTCAAGAAGTAGTATAAAACAATTTTTAGTTGTCGAAGGCTCAAGGCGTGTAAAAAGCAAGGGCTTTTTTAGTCAAGAAGTAGTATAAAACAATTTTTAGAGGTTTTATACGTGTATTAAGCTTCTTTAGGACTAGTTTAGGTTGTTTCTGGTTAATTCCAGGCTTGTTTAGTGTTGGCATGATTGTTTTAGACCTTTTCAAACCTGCTCAGACGATTTTCGGCCGTCGGAACTTGGCCTAGAAAATAGACATGAGGGCCTAAAAGTGGTGCTTTTGAAGTGAAGCTAGAAGGCTGCGGTTGGCCTGATGGGCCTAGGCATGCGCAGCATGGGTGAGCCTTTACAACAAAGGGTTAAATTGTTCATTGTTTACCTTGTGAACACTTTGGCGGATCTTTCCGGCATTAGGAGGCTAGGAGCTTTAGACGCTTGTTCTGGGTACAAATCTTCATTTTTAGATGAGGGTTCTGTTGTTTCTCAATAATGACGTTTTTGCTATTTGTTCTTAATTGGCTTATTGCCTTTGCTCTATTGTTATTGCCTCATCATATTACGCTAGTTGTTATAGCCTTTATGATTATTGTTTCTGCTTTGTTAATATGTATACCATATCATTGTTGTTGCCAAATTGCTACAGCGTTTTTATGAAAACCTTATCATTATAACCTTACTGTGTAGTTTAGTGACTTAACTATGGGTAAGCAAGCTATTAAGTATAAGCTACCTGAGGTGGTGACATAGGCATAGGCATATTATGGCGGCGTAGTGACGGACACCCCATCCACCATTGATAGGTGTCTGTGGGTCTGCAGCCCTGTGTGTGTCGTGTGGCAATCAGTTGAATTGGACTTGCTTGATTTATAACATGACTACATGAGCGACGAGTGTTATTGCTATTAAGCAGTGTGTCACTTTTCCGTACCCCATTGTTTCAGCCAAACTGCATTGAAATTTGAAGCATCCAAGTAGTAGGCTGCAGGGGACATGTTTTAGATTTATTTTGGTACCGTTGGGTTTATCAAGATCAATAGTTTTGTTGATCAGATTTTTCTGAAAGTAAAACTTCGTAATAGACTTCATTTTCAAAGGTTACGTTTTACGTTGTGTTTTCTACTTTTCTTATTAGAGAATCACTAAATGTGATATATTTACATTTGAATATCGGAGCTCCCTATTTTTTATAAAACGGGGGTGTTACGTTACCACTTTACTAACAACAACTTTATCAGTTTTGAGTTCAATTATAACCCTTTTCAACTTTTCCTAGAATACGAAACCTAGGCAGTTAAACGTCAGAACATTATCAAAAATCTTTGTTATACTAGCACCCATTTGACTGCTACAAGATTGAAATTACAATCAATGACATTAAATCTAAAGCAAAGAATGACATTATTATTGGTTAACCTTTCTTTTATGTGATTTAAGGTGCTCAGAAGTCAGAAGATACAAAGATGAGTGCTTTTAAAGCTTACAAAGCATGTGTCCCAATAGCATGGAGTCCCAATCTATACATAACTCTGGTTAGAGGAATTCCGGGAACCAGGAGACTTCACAGGCGCACTTTAGAAGCATTGCGTTTAGGAAAGTGCAATCGGACTGTCATGAGATGGAATACTCCCACTGTTAGGGGAATGCTTCAACAGGTTCTCAAAATGTGCATTTTGTATTATTATTATTTGATTTTGGAACAATCATATAACCTCTAATGTTTTATATAGGTAAAACGATTGGTTGTTATTGAGACTGAAGAAATGTTTAAGGCACGTAAGGAAAAGGAAGCAAAACATCGGGCCATCCGCCCGCCTTTGGTTGTGAGCCATCTTCCTCCTTCTGCAGCAAGCGATTCATCTCAACAGGCTGCTTAATGTTCTATTTTTCTGTGTAAGAAAATTAGTCTATTTTATTGCAGCTAATAACTATTTCATGGATATTATATTGCTCAGATTTTACTGAACATGGATTAAAAGGTTCAGTCACTGTTAATACTTGATATTATGATATTTTTAAGTGCAAGTCGAAATTTACATGACATCACTTGTTGGAGTTGATTGATTGAAATTTGCATGGATCATTTTCTCTCGTGATTGACATTTACCCCTTGTTTATTAACTAATGTAGGGTTTGTTTAGAGCTGATGTGGCAAGGGCAGTCCAAGTTCTTCTGAGTTCTGTTGTTGATGTGGTTTGCAGCTCATTCAATTTAATTGAGGTATGCATAAATCATAATATGGAGAAAAACCGCTTTTGTTTTTTATTCTGTGGGCATATTTGTAGACGCGAAAACTGAAAAAATATGAGGGTAGTTTGATATTAACAGTACCTTGCCTAATTTAGAGAAGC
Source organism: Ambrosia x helenae (assembly GCA_030844895.1). NCBI lineage: Eukaryota > Viridiplantae > Streptophyta > Magnoliopsida > Asterales > Asteraceae > Ambrosia > Ambrosia x helenae. Next base: position 26,831 of record JAUTDX010001621.1, on the reverse strand, counting down.
TAGCCAGTTCATAATATTTAAGTTTTGAACACTTAAAAGCAATTAAGTGTCTTGGGCCAGCCCTATATTATTTTCTCTGATAATTAGTTTAAATAAATATAAGTACATATAAAGTTTACTAAACATTCAAGTAAGATCAAACTTACAAGATTGTGTAATTGCTATTTGAAGCATTAAAAATGGAATTATTGCATTTGTAGGAATGCTGCAGGGAAATGAAAGTTGCAAAAAAATGATTACAATCAATTATATATTACGCGCATACAAACAACTCAAAATCAACATCAAATATTTAACACCAAAATATAAAAAAAAATTCTAATAAATATAACTGCTAAACTTCTTCCTTCCCACCAATTGCTGGCTTCTTCCCCTCAATATCATCAACCATTTCGGTATTCGTTATATTGCAGTTTTCAATATCGTTATTCTCAACATTATCACCTCCATTAAAGTTCTGCACTTTATACCGGTGTCTAGTTGCCAAAACCAAAAAAACCAAAAAGTTTATAAATCCTAGAATCGCAAGCAGCCCATAGAAATTTTCCAATTTACCCTTATCTAAATTGTCCGTTAACCAACTTCCGTTTGTTGCCGTGTCAGTCAATGTAACCAACACGCTACTCATAAAAAAACCCATAGCTAGAGAACTCAAAAATAGGCCTGTACTCATTGATTTCATCCTTTCGGGTGCTTCTCTGATAAAAAATTCAAGTTGGCCTACATAAGCAAAAGCTTCACCTGCACCAACAAGAAAAACTGCGGGACCAACCAGAACGCTGAAAGTTTCTTCATTTCATTTTGGTGCGTTTCTCGCCTTTTTTTCTCAACAATAGCAGCAGCAATCATTCCTATAACAGAAAAAACAAGCCCGATTCCAACTCTTTGTAAACTCCTGAGCCCTTTTGGATCACGGGTTATCTTCGGGCTACAGGAACAATGACCCGTTCGTTAAGAGATGTAAATAGGAGAATTGATATAAATAGGAAAACTGAAAATGAGCCGGCGGGTACGTTAAAGTTCACAAGTTTTCGGTTCATGATTGAAGCTTGCTCGATAGTGAATGTGTTCATCTGAGAGTAGACTGTCCAGAAGAGTATACACGTTGACCATATTGGGATTAGATTTATAACCATTTTGACTTCTTCAACTTGTGTTATGGTTGAAACTAACCATGCGTTATTTCTGCTTTCATCTGAATTTGCATAATCATTTAGGATGGCTGCTTTATCAAGACACCTGTATCACCAAATGTGTAGAAGAACATGTTAGTGATTTCCATTAAATAATCCATGGCTAGGGTCGCCCACAAACAGTTGAAACCGCCTAAATCTCCCCTAAACTAGAGCAAGTTGGCTGGTTTGGTCGGTTTGAGGTCCAAACGGTTCACAATTTGGTTTTAGCAGTTTGCCGGTTTAACGGTTTGTTCTGGTTTGAAACTTGGTGACGGCTGTTTTAACTTTTTTTTTTTTTTTTTTTTTTTTAATTTTGTGGAAAATTTAGTCACATAATAAATACAAACTAGTGTATTTGATATACAATAAAAAAATAGGTTCAAACCGCAAACTGAATTGTAAAACCAGCAAGCCAGTAAAACCAGTTTGGCACAGGAATAAAAAATATGGACTTTTATTGAATTTGTTAGGAGTCCATACACTTTATGTTTAAATCCTTTTAACATTCCAAACTTAAAATAAGTCCCTGGACTCGAATATATTACTGTTAGTAAATTTAAGGGGCTGTTTGGTTGATTAAGTGCAGAATCATTAAGAGGTCTGAATAATTAAGTCCCTGGACTCGAATATATTACTATTAGTAAATTTAAGTGTTGAATGGTTTAGCCATGCACCAAGTCTGAATGGTTCAGCTCTTAATCATTCCATTCAGAGCCTTGAAACAAACAGTCTGAATGCTGAACCATTCAGAGCTGAATGGTTCAGAGCCTCATTAAGAGGCTACCAAACAGGCCCTAAGTAAAGAAAAGACAATGTGTTTGTGGCCGAGTGCCCGGCCCAACTCGTTTCTTGTGGTGTGCTAAAAGTTTACGGTTACCCAACCCGACCCATCTGATACATACCGTTTTTCATGTAGAGTAATGATGTTTCAGGTTAATATGTTGTTTTTGGAAGATATTTAATATTTCTTCTACATACCTGAATCTAGTGGTGTGTGGAACTTTGGAGTTGCTGTAGCCATTCAAAAAGCCGGGTTTGCAGGGTACGGGTGCTTCCTATTCTTTATAGCCAAAAAGACAACCCTCCATACACTGTTAGTGGGCTCCCTTGCGGTTTCTTAAACCGATATATACGGATCCCACAAATCAACACAACAACAGCAACAATCATAGTCCCAGCTGAAATCCCATACCCCCATCCTCTACCCACTTCATCTTGTATATATACTAAAACCGTCACTGCAAACAGAGACCCGAGGCTAACACAAAAATAAAACCGATTGAAAAAGTAGACCATTGCCTTTTCCTCCTTAGGGTTGGAAATATCGAATTGGTCCGATCCGAAACCTGAAACGCTTGACTTTTATACCGCTACCACCTAATGCTATGGTGGAAAGTGCCACATAAAGCATCGCAAGTTGACTTCCGCTAGCTTCTATGCATTGCTGTTTTGTCTGGTGGTGGTGGTCACAACGTGGCGGTTTCATACTTGGGATTGTTGTTGCCAGTGTCAATAGTGTCACGCCCTGTTCGGAATTAAAATTTTCAAGGTTGGTTCAAAAGTTATAAAGCTCTTCACTGTTTAAGCATGAATTTTCAAATTTTAAAGTGTGAACCATACTGTATAGACATCATAACCGAGAATCTTGTATATTATTCAAACTTCTAGTGTTATAACTAGAATCAACTCGGCATGCCATTACAGGTTGTTGCATGTATAAGATGGTTATGTAACTTATGCGCAGTTCTCTACTTATAATTGATTTCGTAATGAATGCATCCTTATATATATATATATATATTGACTCCTCAGACCCTACTTTAGCTTTGCTATAGGTGGGATTAACTGAGTATGATGATGATATATATATTGACTCCTATATTTGATCTTCCAAAATGTAGATGCATCTTTATTTAAATGAAAAGGGTGGTACTTACTAGTGCACATATAGATGCAAAGATAGCAATGGTTAAAAAACGACCAAGTTTACTATCTGCCAAGAATCCCCCGAACAAAGCTAAAATGTTTAGAGCTCCCATGAAGTTTGTCACGATGTTTGCGGATCTTGATGACGAAAGATTTAAATCTCCAACCAAATACGTCACCAGATTCATCGATATCCCATCACGCATATTCTTTCTGAGAGCTCGGTTCCTACAAACATACATACATACATACATTGGTTAATTAAACGTATACCTACACAAACTCAAACAACATTCCTAAACTACCTACCCAAGATGAGCCCCGCGGCTAGCCACCCTCCGGTTTTCGAGTTGTCAACAGGATTTCCTCTGAAATCGACCGCACCATCGTGATTAGTTTTTGAAATAGCCAAAACCTGTTTACAAAATAATGATAATAAATAAATAAATAAATAATAAAAGAAGAAGAAGAGGATGATGAAGAAGAAGAAGAATGACAGATCACAACCCATAGCATGAATGTTGGTATGAAATGAAGTTAAAAATTACTTACCATTTTGGGTGTGTTTTGTTTGTGTATTGAGAGGAGATGATGTTATATAGAGGAATTTTTCTAGGACAAAAGATAGGAGGTAGGGGGAAAGTAAGATATATTTATAAGACTTTTTCTGCCAATGATCTCCAGCTCAGCTGGTTTGAGGTAGGGTGAGTTTTCCCTTAAGGGTTCTCATCCTGGGGGAGGTCACAGGTTCGATTCATGCACACCACAAAAAATTCCCCGTGACGGTTTGAGCTTAGGCAAGGAGGACACCGGTGTGTGGGTAGGGATTCGAACTTGAGACCAATAGGTTAGGATTGTACAAGGATTTCCATTGATCTAAAACCTTTCAAAAAAAAATTTATAAGACTTTTTCTAGAATAAATCTCCCAAATCTTAGGTCTGTTTGAAGTATCTTGAAATGTGTTTGTGTCATGTTTATTTGTTGTTTGAGGATAGTGCATTGACATAGTTTATTTATTTATTTTAAGCTCGGGGTGTTACATGATATGGCATTTATTTAAAGGCATAGTTTCGATCGTTTTCGTGGATATCGTTATCGTTAGTTATATTTTTGGATCAAACCCAAAGTCGACGAAGATGTTCAATTATAGAAAACCAAAACTAATTGGTAGTTCCTTTTTTGTACATATTTTCAATGTTAAGTTTAGGCAATAATTGGTAAAAGGAGGGTGGCACATAGATTTTTTTTATATATTGGTTGTTTGCATCAACTATCCTAAGAAAATGATAATGATATTAGAGCTGGCAAAATGTGTAATATGAAACGGTCGAACACGATACGTTTAATATGATTAGTGAAACTGATTCATCACAACACATTTTAAGTAAACATGTCATTTTCTAAAACATTAACACGGACTTATTAATAACACCACAGTAGTTCAATAACATGACAGGTTGAACATTTGTGGTTTTGTTTTTGATTTATAAAATGGTATAATAATATATAACATGCCACATCAGACTAAATAACCATGTCTGCATGCCAACTCAGATCTCACATCAGCATCCACTAATTTAGTCCGTGCTCAGTTAAAAAGATTTACCAGAGGAAAATTGTTCAAAAGTTGGGATCGTTATTGGGAATTTTTAAAATACAGATTATTACCGGCCAATAAGTGAAAGTTTGGATTATTAAAATCCAATACCCCATGAATGAACGAATATTTTTACTATAATAAACATTCAAGACTTCTAATATCAAGAGTCCAAAACTAAGACTTTCAATCTACGTCATTAAATGACATTTTTCTTTTTTCATATTCATTTGTTCTGTGTCAATACATGTAATTTTGAGCATGATGATCCAATTATATAAGAAAAGCAAAGGATAATTTTAGATCGAGTATATAGGGAAATAAAAATGGGATAATCGATACGTCGCATAATGCATATATCGTTCTAGTCATTGTGTCAATTCGAGACTTGTTACACAACTTTCGCAGGATTCGAATTTGAATCAATGCAACCAAGAGTGATTTGGTAAATATTGTTCCCTTTCACAATCAGATTATCTCAAAAGCTTATTCGGATTCGATTTTTAACATTTGATAATGTAAATAAAGAAACTCCAAGGGCTAGTCATATCGTTTTCATGCTTATTTCAAGTATCTTTGCTCTGTCAATTGGTAAGACCACTCGGTGTGGTGGCCCGGCAAGGGTGATCATCCCGTTGCCGCCCCGGGCAACACTGCCCCCCAGGGCCGGCACGGCATCAGCGGCAAGGAGAAGCCTTTCATGCCGGGGCTCTGATTCGACGTTGGAACAATTTTTGACCGTTGGGACTTGTATTGACCGTTGCAAATTAATAAAAAAAATTTTGTTTTTCTTTTATTTAAACATCCAAACCTTTACAATTTTTATCACAATTTTAAAACACTCTCTCAACACTTCAATATATTTAAACTAACCCATTATTTATAAAAAAATCCAAACTCTCAAACAACCATGTCGTTATCATCTTCTTCGTCGTCTTCATCTTCTTCGGGTTCATCATCTACAAACGAAGCCGTAAATTTTGTTATAAACGTCGTGGCGCAAGCGGCACAGATCATTGCCGAGGAGGAAGGAGATGAAGTCGACTCGGTACCTCGAACTAGGCAAGCGGCTATAAAACAGAGACGAGAAAGTACGTTTTATATTTTTTTTTAGATTATTTATGTATATTATATTTATTTTTTTAACATTGTAGTTGTTTATTATATTTAAATTTTTTAAGATTGTAGATTTTTATTGTGTTTATATTTTTCCCAAATATGTGTAGGTGCCCATGATAGATTGGTACCCGATTATTTTGTCGACGAACCCTTATACTCGGCGGCCCTATTTAGGCGTAGGTTCCGAATGAGTAGAAGATTGTTCTTACGTATAGTCGATGATGTGGCGAACTTTCACCCATTTGTTATCTTACGATACGATTCTAGAAAGAAAAGGGGGGTTCACCACACTACAAAAATGCACAACGGCACTTCGGCAACTAGCGTACGGGACTACGGCGGATGCGTGGGACAAGTATTTAAAGATGTCGGAAAGAACTGCACGAGAATGTCTGTACAAGTTTAGCAAGTGTGTGGTGAAGCTTTACAGCAAGAAATATTTGCGAAAACCAAACTCCAGTGAGGTCCAACAATTGTATCAGTTCCATCACCAAAAACATGGTTTTCCAGGAATGCTCGGAAGCATTGATTGCATGCATTGGCCTTGGAAAAACTGCCCGGTTGCATGGCGCGGAATGTTGAAACGAGGGGATCAAGAATATCCTTCTGCTAAGCTTTGACAGCTGATCAGGTTTCACAGCTGCTAAGCTTGCTGAACAGGAAAAATGAGGAAGGTACTACTAGCTGCAATTCTGCAGGTAGGACAAGTAGCTTTTTCTGTTCTGCTAGTAATTCAAAACCTGTTTTTGCTTTTTCAAATGTACATTCTGTGTTTAGAAAGTTAGGCTGGATAACTGACTCAGGTGCAAATCAGCATATGGTTATGAATGATGATCATGTTATAAATAAAATTGATGTTAGTGACTTAAATATAAAAGTTAATCATCCTAATGGTACAAGTGCTAAGGTCACTGTAATAGGAGATGTTAAACTTACTGATGATGTCACTTTATATGATGTGTTTGTGGTTCCTAATTATTGTGTGAACTTAATGTCAGTTCATAAACTTGCTAAAGACAGTAAGTTGGATGTGTTATTTAATGAGTCAAATGTTACATACAGGATTCTTTAACCAAGAAAATCCTGGTGACTGGTAGTCAGGTTGATGGGTTGTACTTCTGTGGTGAATCATCTATATTTTCTGGTATGTGTTGTAGTAGCTTTGAAATGACAAACTTGTGGCATGCTAGACTAGGTCATCCATCAAACATTGTGTTAAAAGTATTAAAAAATGATATTAAACTCAATGTTTTAAAAGATGATAGTCATGAACCTTGTGATGTTTGTCACAAATCTAAACAACATAGGGAACCATTTCCCATTAGTGACCATAAAATTACCTGTCTTGGAGAGTTAGTTCACCTAGATGTATGGGGTCCATACAGAGTGAAAAGTAGAGAAGGGTTCAGATATTTTTTAACTATTGTTGATGACTATACCAGGTCTGTATGGGTGTATTTAATGAGATTTAAGGATGAAGTTTTTGATAATATATTACATTTTTTGGCTGTCATTAGAAATCAGTTTAAAAGAAATGTCAAAATTTTTAGAAGTGACAATGGAACTGAATTTGTCAACTCTAAGATGAAAGAATTGGTAATTAAAAATGGCATTTTACATCAAACTTCATGTGTTCATACACCCCAACAAAATGGTATAGTTGAGAGAAAACATAGGCATTTGCTGAATGTTGCTAGAGCCTTAATGTTTCAAAGTAATTTGCCTCTGTCTTTTTGGTCTGAATGTGTTCTCACTGCTGTTTATCTGATTAACAGGACTCCATCTTCTGTGTTGAATGGTAGGTCACCTTATGAGGTTATGTATGGTTTTAAGCCCTCTTATGAACAACTTAGGGTCTTTGGTTGCTTGTGTTATTGTACTGTCTTAAACAATTCAGATAAGTTTAACATACATGCTAACAAATGTGTTTTAATTGGGTATTCTAATGAAAAGAAAGGTTATAAGTTGTGGAATTTAGATTTAAAACAAGTGGTTTTGTCTAGAGATGTAAGGTTTTATGAATCTATTTTTCCTTTTAAAGAACCTAAATTTCTAAAGAATCTGATCCAACTGTGTATCAAAATATAACACATTTAAACTTTTTTGATATGTTTGAGTCAACTAACAACACAAGTTCTGATGATCCTGATGGTCCCAATGATGAACAGAGGGCAAACCAGAAATCTGATCATCATGGGACTTGGCAGCCTATTGACAACTTAGACACCACACCTGGTAAGGCTAATACTGAGCAATCAGGTGGTCTAGTTGACAATATAGGTAGGGCTGAGGGTGAAGGGTCAGAAAATGTTGAACATATAAACTCTGAGGGACACCCATCATCAGCTGATCATCCAACTGTTGTTAGGAGATCCACTAGAAACATTAACTTTCCTAGAAAACTTAGTGACTATATAGTTGAAGGAAAGTGAAATATGGGTTGGAAAAGGTTGTGAATTATTCTAACCTTTCTGTTGATAATATGTGTTTCACTTCTATGTTAAATAAAAGTGTTGAACCTAGATTTTACTATGAAGCTTGTAAAGATAGTAACTGGGTAAATGCTATGAATGATGAAATAGAAGCTTTAAACAGAAATGACACATGGGACATTGTTGATTTACCAAAAGATAGAAAGGCCATAGGATGTAAATGGATTTATAAGTATAAATCAAATGGTGAAATTGATAGATACAAAGCTAGGCTTGTTGCAAAAGGATACAGTCAAAGAGAGGGTTTAGATTTTGATGAAACTTTCTCTCCTGTGGTTAAAATGATCACAGTTAGATGTGTATTAACTATTGCTGTTCAAAATGATTGGTCTTTGTATCAATTAGATATCAATAATGCTTTTCTCTATGGTGATCTCTTTGATGATGTTTACATGAAATTACCTGAAGGTTATTTTTTCTAAAGATGATTCTAGAGTTTGCAAGTTAAAAAAGTCCTTATATGGGCTTAAGCAAGCCCCTAGAATGTGGAATGCCAAGTTAATTGGTGTTTTGTTTTGAACTAGGCTTTGTACAAAGTAAGTGTGATCATTCTATGTTTGTAATGTCTTCAAAAGACATTTTTTTGTGTTCTGCTTGTATATGTTGATGACATAATCTTAACTGGAAATAGCAGAGAATATATAGATCATGTTAAGTCATTCTTTAAAACCAAGTTCTTAATTAAAGATTTAGGTTCCCTAAAATATTTTCTAGGAATTGAAGTATTAAAAACTGAAAATGGTTTGTGCTTAAGTCAAAGAAAATACTGTTTAGAATTGTTAGCTGAGTATGGGTTAACTGGTTGTAAGCCTGTAAAGTGTCCTATAGAACCTAACCATGTGATCACAAACTTGTGCAAACAAGAATGTGAACCATTGGTGGACATAACAGGTTACCAAAGGTTAGTAGGTAAATTAATTTACCTATCCCATACTAGGCCTGATATCACATACTCAGTGCATGTTCTAAGTCAGTTCATGCATAAGCCAACCAAAGCTCATTTCTTAATTGCTATGAGAGTTTTAAGATACTTAAAACATGCTCCTGGTAAAGGTATACACATTTTTAAAAACTTCTAATCTGAATCTTAGAGGTTATGCTGATTCAGATTGGGCAAATTCTTAGGGGACTCTTTAGTTGCTTGGAAAAGTAAAAAGCAGTCTACAATAGCTCGGTCTACAGCAGAAGCTGAATACCGATCCATGTGTACTGCAACATGTGAAATAATGTGGCTTATCAATCTTCTAAATGAACTCAATATCAAGGTTAGTTTACCTGTTAAGTTGTATGGTGATAATTCTGCTGCCATTGCAATTGCTGCTAATCCAGTATTTTATGACAAGACAAAACATTTTGAAATTGATTTATATTTTTTGAGAGATCAAATCAGTAAGGTTATATTCAAACAGTTAAGATACAACTGATAAACAAATTTCAGATATTTTTACAAAGGGTCTTGGTATTGCTCAGCATGATCAAATATGTTCTTGGTTGAAATGTTTGATGTGTTTGGTTATAAAAGTGAGGAGGGGTGTTAAAAATATAGAAACTATATTTTTATATCACTTTTATTCTTATTTTCTTATTATTTTCTTATCATCTCTTTGTATTAATACACTTGTGTTTGTTTTTTGTTTACATAATGATTTGGGCTATTGGAAGTGTTCGTGGGCTAACAAAAGAGTTGAGTTCGTGGGCTGCTGTTAGAAACAAGTGTAGAGGCCCAGTTGGAGATCCAAGAGTCCAGTCCATCAGTCCAGTCCAGAAGCTTGGTTCGTTACCTATCCTATCTCCGAAGCTGGGTGGTCGATCCGTGTGATTTACATCAATGGATGGGATCTTGTCTAAGTGTGTTTTTAGACAAGATCCAAGGGCTCAGGGTGCTTCGGGTGTGTTTCTTCCCAGACCTAAGGAAGGGCCTATATAAAACAACTTAACTCATCTGTTTACGAGTTTCAGTCGCCTGAGTCTCATTGTTTTCTTTAAGTCTTTGTTGTTCTCTATCTGGTTTTAGGGTTTGTATCTCAGATCATCAGTTAATGATCTTGATAGTCCTTGTTACTGAGATCATCTGTTAATGATCTCAGGGTTTAGAGAGTAGTTGTTTGTATTCAGATCATCTGTTAATGATCTAGTATCAGTGTCTAGGGTTTGATAGTTGTCAAATCTTTTAGTTTGTAATCGTTTGGTTTATTAATTCCAGTCTTCAATCTTTTAGTTCTCTGTTGATTACCATATTTTGACACAAACATTTTATTTGCAAATTGCAACCACAATAACATCTCTTTTGAGACTCGTCTTATGTTGACCAAAAATTGTATATTTTTTGAACTGTAGTGGACGTGTATTTGAAAATGTTGTCACTAATTTCACCCGACGTTTTTCCTTTATAGGAAAGTTTTTTTGCTTTCAAATATAGGTGTCCTATTTTTTAAACAAGCATGGACACTAGTCATTGTATACACACATTTGTTGTTCGCTTAGTTAAGTACATGTTCGTATGCTTCAAACAGGTTAAGGGCATATACATGGCCAACACAGTGACATCCTTATGTATTTGATTGATGTTATCAAAGCGAGAACCGCTTGGTTTAGCATGCCAAGGTTTGTCTAATCACCAAAACTATTTTTAGAGTTGTGATAATCATGCAGTATTATCAAACCACATTGCCATATAGCTACGACGATGGTATTACGGAAGTTACGGATCACATCAAATCACAATAAATCATTTAGTCAAAGTATATTTCAATTTACATTCAATTGTATTTATTGGTCAATATCTCCATAGCTGTATTGCCTTAATTAATTCCTTATTGTTAGGCTTGATAGGTGTCATGCTTTGTATAACTTGTCTATATAAGTTGAGTCTGTATTGATAATTTCATAATACATTCATTCTATTAATTCCAATTACTCTATACCATCATATGGTATCAGAGCTCACAATCTCAAACGAGAATAGTTTTACTGTGACCTCTTATTCATCGACCACCTACCAACAACCATTGTTCAACTCACCGCTTCCACTCACTTTAACATCCCTCTCACCAACGACAACTTTCCAGTATGGCGTAAGCACGTCTACTCGACACTAATCGGCCTCGATCTTGTTCATTTCATCACCGGAACTAAACAAGCTCCGGCGGAATTCCTCGACGCCGAACACACCAAACCAAATCAGGATTATTATTATTGGTTCCGCCAAGACCAAATCATTCTGGCGGCTCTTCTAGGCAGCTGCACACCCACCATTCAACCGATGATTGCATCGGCTGATACCGCTAAGGACGCGTGGGAAAGATTGGTAACCAGCTTTGCGAATCCATCTCGCTCTCGTGTTATATCTTTAAAATCTAAACTCGCATCCAATCCCAGAGGTACTCGCACAATCACCGAATATCTACGTGACATGAAATCCATAGCTGACGAACTTGCTCTTGTTCAAAATCCGGTAAAAGACGAAGATCTTATGGTTCATATCCTTTGTCAGTTGGGTGATGAATACAAAAATGTTGCTCAATCACTTAGGCTACTTGACTCCAAACTCACATTTCCAGAATTATTTGAAAAACTTGTTGATTTTGAAAGAGAGCTTAAAGACAGTGCAACTCCATCACCACCGGTTATGGCCACTGTCAACTTTACGCAAAGGCAAGGACGCTCCAAAAATTTTCGTTCAGGATCTGATGCTCGTCGTTCTCAATCCGGGGGGTCCTACACTCGCCAGGCCCGAAATCAAGGATCAAGTTATAATGGCGGAAACAATCGTAACTCTTTTTTCTGTCATTATTGTAACATTGCAGGTCATGAAACAAAGGATTGCCAAAAGTTAGCTCGATTTCTCAAGGACAACAATGTCATGGTTAGCACCCAGAATCCCATTGCACCTGTTGCTAATGCTACAACTGTTGCTTCCACCTTCATGTTCGACACCGGAGCCTCTGACCACATGACCAACAATTCCAGGTCGCTCCACACACTCTCTGAATATGGGGGACCGGATGAAATCCTTCTCGGAGATGGTACAACACTCTCTATTTCTCATACTGGTCATCTTACCTTTCACACTCCAACACGTTCACTCACCTTAAACAAAGTTCTATGCGTTCCAAAACTTCGAAATAATCTTATATCTGTGGCTAAACTTTGTAAAACTAATAATGTTTCTGTGGAATTTTTTCCTTCTCATTTTTTTGTCAAGGATCTTCGGTCGGGGGGGCGCCCTCATGCGGGGGGACAATCATGATGACGTCTACTATGCTACTCTTAGATCTTGGCGTCTTCTCAACTCATCCTTGCTTAAACTCAACTCTACCTCAACGGTTTCACCGCATGCTTGGCATCATAGACTCGGGCATCCATCTATTCGGGTGTTCAAAACCTTAGCCAAATGTCTAGGCTTTCATTTTGATTTTAATAATTTTCATTGTAACTCATTTTCCGTCAATAAAAGTCACAAAGTTCCATTTGGTATCAATTCTTTTACTATTCCAAACCTCTACAACTTGTATATTCTGATGTTTGGGGACCAGTTGAAAAATCAGTTGATGGATTTACATATTACATAACCTTTGTTGACTATCATACCAAATATATTTGGTTGTATCCCATGAAAAAGAAATCAGATACCTCAATTCTTTTTCCTCAATTCAAAGTCCTTGTTGAAAAATATTTTCAAACACCATTAATCGCATTATTTACTGATAATGGTGGAGAATATATTGGACTCTCATCGTATCTCCAACATCATGGGATCTCTCATTTTACCACCCCCCCGCACACACCTGAACAAAAATGGCGTCGCCGAACGATGTCATCGTCATATAGTTGAAACCGGGTTAGCACTTCTCCACTTTTCTAACCTTCCACTTTCGTTTTGGTCACATGCCTTTCAAACATCAGTTTACCTCATTAATCGCATGCCTACTCTATTCTCAACTCCAAGAGTCCATGCCAACTGCTCTATGGCAAAGCTCCCACTTACTCAAAACTTAAATCCTTTGGTTGCCCATGTTATCCATGGCTCCGTCCGTATGCAACCTCCAAACTACACCCACGTTCTAGCCCATGTATCTTTCTTGGTTACTCACCTTCAAAATCCGCCTATAAATGTTATGATTTACCGCGCGTCGGTTGTTTCATTCCCGTCATGTGGAATTTGTGGAACACACCTTTCCATACAAAATCACAAAACCCATCAACAATTCCCTACCTACTGTTGACCAACTTTTGCATACAGTGACCACCTTTCCATCTTCAAATGAGAGCCCAGATTCTTCTAATCCCACTCTAGCCCACCTACATTCTAACCTATCTTCATCCACTCCCACAACATCAACCTATCCCTTGCCTACACCTCAGTTACACCCTACATTAAATTCCCATGCACAATCTCTACTCCAACTACCGAATCTAATTTCCCAACCTCAAACTCTAGTGCTGCCATGCACAACCAAGACTCCCATACAACTACATCATCTCCCTCAACCGTACCACCCTCTGCACCCATCTCTATTTCATCACCCTCTCCCACCAGTCCCATAACTTCTGCCTCACCTGTACAACCTCGTACACGCAAACCCAATCCCAAGTACTATAATCCTTCCTTCGTCAACCTCACTACTGCTCATCCCGAACCTGCCGCGGTTGAACCCACTTCACATCTCCAGGCCTTAAAGGATCCACTTTGGCGTCGAGCCATGGACGCCGAATTTAATGCATTACTCAAGAATGCAACGTGGGATCTTGTACCTCCCTCATCTCACAAAACCATTGGCTGTAAATGGATTTTTCGTATCAAACGGAATGCTGATGGGTCGATCGAAAAATACAAGGCCCGTCTGGTTGCGAAAGGCTTTCTTCAAGAGTATGGCAAGAACTATACTGAAACGTTTAGTCCGGTCACCAAACCAGTTACTATCCGTACCATTCTCTCCATAGCCTTATCCAAAAATTGGCAACTAAGACAACTTGATGTCAATAATGCATTTCTCCATGGTACCCTTTACGAGGATGTATATATGTCTCAACCGCCAGGCTATGTCAACCCGGACCTTCCGCCAGGCTATCTCTTTACGGGTTAAAACAAGCGCCTAGGGCATGGTACATGGAACTTACCAAGTTTCTCATTAATTTCGGGTTTCACAAGTCACAAGCCGATCCGTCACTATTCATCTATAACCTTAATGGTCTAGTTTGCTACTTCCTAGTCTATGTTGATGACATAGTATTGACAGGTAACAATTCTGTGTTCCTCCAAAAGTGGTTGATGCTCTTTCAACTCAATTCTCCATTAAGGATCTTGGCATGTTGCATCTTTTTCTTGGTATAGAGGTGATTCCCACACCTAAGGGTTTATTCCTCTCACAACACGCTCACATTTTAAACCTTCTTAATCGGTTCAAGATGGATGGTGCTAAACCAGTTACCATCCCGCTTGGCTCGTTTGAAACCCTCTCTCCATCTGACGGGTCACCAACCGTAGATCCCACTCCTTTTTGCCAACTTGTTGGCTCGCTTCAATACCTTGCTTTCACTCGTCCCGATGTTTAATTTGCAGTAAACAAATTATCTCAATTAATGCACTGTCCAACCCAACTTCATTGGCAAGCCTTAAACCGAGTGCTTCGGTATCTTAAAGGCACTATTTACCATGGCCTCTTTTTAAATCGTGGATCTCACCTTGATCTCAAGGTGTTCACCGATTCCGACTGGGGTGGCATATCGGACGGAGGTCGGTCTACTACCGGCTACATCACCTATCTTGGTTCCAACATTCTCTCCTGGCGTTCCTCTCGTCAAAAATCGGTCTCCGGATCCTCCACAGAAGCAGAATATAAGGCCTTAGCGAATGGTGCAGCAGAGGTTTCTTGGGTGAAAAACCTTCTTGTTGAACTTGGGTTGCCTACCACTTCTCCGCCAACTCTCTTTTGTGATAATGTTGGGGCAACATACTTATGTGCTAATCCTGTGTATCACTCCCGCATGAAACATGTTGCCTTAGATTACCACTTTGTTCGTGAAAAAATAGCCGATGGCACACTACGGGTGTTACACATTCATTCAGCTGATCAATTGGCAGATGTTCTTACCAAGCCTCTTGGACGGGGCCCCTTTCAACGTCTTCGATCCAAGATTGGAGTATCCGACGGCTCCTCCATCTTGCGGGGGCGTATTACGGAAGTTACGGATCACATCAAATCACAATAAATCATCTAGTCAAAATATATTTCAATTTACATTCAATTGTATTTATTGGTCAATATCTCCATAGCTGTATTGCCTTAATTAATTCCTTATTGTTAGGCTTGATAGGTGTCATGCTTTGTATAACTTGTCTATATAAGTTGAGTCTGTATTGATAATTTCATAATACATTCATTCTATTAATTCCAATTACTCTATACCATCATAGATGGTAGTTTAGGTATTTTGTGATGCCGTGTTTCGTATGTTGAAATGTTGTTGCTGTGTCTATGGTTTGTGTATCGTGTTTTTGCATGATGTATGTTATATGTTTCTGGTAGTGTTTCATTACATTTGAGTGTCGTTTACTCATTCATGTAGTTTTTTTTAATTAAATGAAATTCATTCCATGACTGGGTGAAGAAACGCCAATATAATAATCTATAGATATGAGCACAAATGAAGAGATGATTAGGGATGGCAATCAAACCCGAATCCGATGGGTAAACCCGAAACTCGACACATTTGGGACAGGTTTGGGGTCGGGTAATCGGGTATGGGTCCGGGTATGGGATTAGTTTTTATTTTTTTCACGGGTTTGGGATTTGATGATATACCTGTTTACCCGACCCCGATTACCCGATAAAGTATACCCGATTAGATACCCAATATAATTTCTTATAAATCTTTTTAAATACGTATGCATAATATATCTAATTGTCCATCTAGATTGTCATCTTGTGCTAAAAATTACAAAAAATTAGTGTATGCTATTTGTTATCTATGTCTTTAAGTGTTTTTATATGATATAAGTATTTTATATTTATACATTGTAATCATTTACATATATATTTAATAATGCTAAATGTAATAAGTTAGTAGTTACACAATAGATACCCGACGGTAATTACCCGACACAAGCCCGACGGGTTTTGGGGCGGGTTTGGGACAAGCATACCTAATCGGGTTTGGAGTTGGGATTACCTAAACCCGTCCCAAACCCGACCCATTGCCATCCCTAGAGATGATTCTCATTATTGATTTCTGGACGGTACAAGGACTCAAATACAGACTATTACAGCGTTTCAACTATAATCTATCTTTCTCAGCTATAGACGAATTCTCTAAGGGTTTCTCTCTGTTGTGGATTGAATGAATCCCTTCTCCTTGGGGAGAAGGGGTATTTATAAGCCTTGAGATGTTCTGTGATTGGCTGAGACGAGAATGACAGCTGGCTGTACGATCGCAGACTGTTGTCATTGTTGGCGCTGTCCTTCTGCGATTAGTCCACGTGTCCTGTGACTGTCCCTTCTGTCCTTTTCTGTACCTCGTACCTGCAGGTGATCATGGAGCAGGGAATAATGCCTCTGATTGGCTGCACGTCCCTTTCGTTGTCGGATTATAGCTGTCATGTACCAGGTTACATGCGCAGGCTTCTAGAAGTCCACGTCAGCATGGTGTGATGTCGTGTGTGGAGATGTGGGGCCGTGTGCATGGGCGGGTACAGATCTCTTCAAGTCCCCCTAGTCTAGTGTTCTGTATGTGCAGCATGCGGGACACTGGACTCAGAGAAGTAAAATTTTATTTCGGGGGTAAATGGTGCTCTTTGTTGGTTTTGTGCGCTAGATGCGCGGTGTGGTACAAGTGGGATGGTGGCGCACGTCAGTAATTAATGCTCACATCAAAACTGTCAGGGCGCGTGGGTGAAAGCACTGGTTGGTAGCCGAAAAGGCTCTGGCGGTTGCACTGTGTCAGAGGCGAGGTGGGTCCCAGCTTTCGTTTCGTTCGACGCTGTTTCTTTCTCTCTGTCGTGTCACGTCCTGATTGGGCGGACGTGCAACACGAATACCCCTCTGCTGCTGAGACATGTGGCACTCTCCTATTTAAACCATTTCACTCTTCCTTCTTCACCACACTTTTTTCAAAATTCCTGAAACTTTTTCCTTCAATTTCCTCTCAAAAATCCTTCCTTTCTTTTTTAAATCTTCATCTGAAACTTAAAATCTTTAAGTTCTGTAAAATGGAGGGTCTTGTTAATGTTCCCAAGAAAAAGAGGAGAGGTGGTAAAAAAGGAGATGACGGCTCCAAGAAAGGGCCGCCTCTTGCTAGGGACGTTACAGCATCCTGGTCTAAAGGAGAACTGAAGAAGTTTTGCAAGGACTATGGGATTCCTTCTACTTATGGGGTCGAGGAGCCGGTGGAGGGGAAAACTATCCTCCAACCACCCACCGGAAAGATAGGTGTGTATGCTACATTTTTTAAAGACTGCAACTTGAGACTCCCTATGAGTAGATTGCTGGGAACGTTCCTCCAGACCACAGGCATCCACCTGAGTCAAGTGCACCCTGGGCTGATGTCCAGGTTTATGTTTTTTTGAATTTTGTTGTCGGGCTCAATCTTTGGAACCTGATGTGGAAATGTTTTATGTTTTTATACTCTCTGCTCTATGGAGAGTTGGGTGTCCTGCGCCGCGTCATGGCGTGTCGCCATGCGCGAGGTCAGGTGTGAAGAGGTTTCCGGGACTGGAAACCAAAGTTTTCTGGGTTTTTGAGGGTGTGGTGCCCTTCCAGATGTGTCGCAGGGATGTTGGGGAAGAATTTGAGAGGGTTGAGCTTATCCCTTATGAGGATAAAGCATGGTTCAAGACTCTTACCAGCCACCTTGTTAATGTATGCAATGTCCCTGAGACGGCTCTAGTGATGGCTGGGATGAGCATGAAGTACAACATTGAGGGGCGCAACCCTCACCTGACTGAAGATGGTAAAGGTGAGTAGTGCTCTGCGCCGTCAGTTTTGTTGTTTAGTGTTAAATTTTTTCTTTAGTTTGCTTAATGTTTTGTGTTTTTTGCAGAGGTGGAAAGTTTGTATCATATTCTACTGGGTGGCGATAACATGGGTTTCGCCTTTAAGGAGTTGGCATATGATGAACTATACATTCTGGAGAAGGCGTGGGATACGATGCTACACCCCAAAATTAGTGCGCCTGCGCAGACCAAGGAGGCGCCTCAGCTGTTTATAACAGAAGCAGGTGTGTCTTCTCCGCCTTTTATTGATGTGTCCCTCGTCAACATGTTTATGCGGACGGGGTATTCGTTTATTATAATTTCAAGTGATGAGTCGTCTGACTCACGCTTATCCTCCTCTCCGCATGTATCGTCTGTAGGCGGCAGCGACAAGGTTCCCTCGCCCATGTTCACAGCGGAGGATAGTGGTGAGGAGACCGAGGTGGACAACTTTATTGTGAAGAGGGTGCGGAACCCCAAGAAGAAGGTTGAGGGTGGGAGTACTGGAGGTGAAGACTATGGCTTTGTTCTAAACCATGATGTGGTGAGTCGTTACCTCCAAAATTATAACCTAACTGAATGCAGCTATGTTGAACTTTCAGATGCTTTCGTTCAGGATGACCCTACCACTATTGACTTGACTAAGTCGGTGAAGGATGTGGTGGTGACGAAACCGTTGACTGTGGAGTTGACTGAGCCTGAACAGGTGCTTGAAACAACTCCCCAGAAGAAGAAGAGGTCTAAGCGCTCAAGGTCCAGGCGCAGCTCCACTGAAAAGGACGGTGCGGGGAGCTTGTCGTCCCTTGTTAGGAAAAAGAAGAAGCTGGACAAGCTGGCCCACACTGCGGAGGACAGCCTGCTTGGTATGCTTCTCTTTCCTCTTACTTGTTTTGTTTTTACACACTTTTTGCTTATTGATGTTTTCGTTCCTGCGCAACGGACTTGATTGGTGATGGTGGTCAAGGGGATGTTGTCACTGCCCCGTTTGCAGAAGGGTTTACAATCGACCCTATTGACAAACAGAAGACTCGGTCCCCCGATACTCATCTTCCTACGCCACCGGCTAGGTCCCCACCTCGTGTGCCTACGCCACTGGTGTCCCCGCCTCCCCGCCAACTCACACCGCAACCATCTCCGCCCGCTACTAATGTGGTTGACTTAAGGAGCCACAAGGGATGGAGATGGACTTGGGTAGTGGGTGGGTGTCACCCACTAACATTAGTGAGGGTTATGGGCGAGGGCTGGATTATGTGGAGGATGATGATGGAGAGAAGAGGGTTGTGTCTAAGCCTAATGCTGGCTTTTTTGGTGGTGATCGGTCCGAAGCGGAGGTGAATGTGGGTGTTGTTTTTGCGCCAGCTTGGTCGTTGACGCGGGATAGCCGGTTTTCAGATTTGGAGAGTTGTCGTCAGTTTCTTGGCAACACTATTCCACCGGCTGAGCGTGCGTTCCAAGCGTCGCGCTATCGTAACTTTCTGCTAGATGACAACGTTATGAGTTTGGCGAATTTCTTATCTACTTCGGCGGAGATTGAGCGTCAGTGGGGGTCTCTATCTCATGAACGGAAGAACTATGATCATGAGATGAAGCTGCTCGTGGAAGAGCGTGATAGGTTGAGCCTTGCACCGAAACGAGCTAAGTGGGATGCTGCGACTTTTCGCGAAGAAAGAGACAAGGTTAAGAACCATCTGTCTGATAGGGAACGTCAGTGGGTTGAGGCATACGCCATGACCAACAGGAAGTTGGAGGCTGCAGCTGCGCGATAGCAGGAGGCGCAGCAAGGTTATGCTGAAGTGTCGAAGCAAAATCTGGAGCTGCATGACTCGCTGAAGCAGCGGAATGACGCCTTAATCTCGGTTCGCGATAGGTTAAGAGAAAAGTATGAGGAGTTGGTCGATTTGAAAAAACAAATGGCGGAGTTGGAGGCAACCAACTTGAAACTTCAGCAGGAGAATGCAGATTTGGATGGTGAGTTGCTGGATACCAGGAGGAAGTTCGCCTGGCTCAGGAGGATCGTGAGTGGTTGCTCACAAGTTGTGTTCCTGAGGTTCGTTTTGAACTTGCCTTCTTGCTTTCGCATGTTATTTAACTTGTCTTGAAGTTATGTTTAATTGTTTTCTTGTAGGTTGCCCATTATGCTAGGACCTGTGATGAGGTGCGCAATGCTGTCGCCGAGGTGAATGCGGTTGCGAAGTTTGTGGGCTGCAATGCCGGATTCATTGAGGGCTATCAGCATGCTAAGGACGGAAAGGCGCTGGAACAGTTTGCATTGTACATCAAAGACCTTGACGCTGTCCTTGCGAAGAAAGCTGCCGAGTACGATGGGCTTGAACTGGGGCTTGTTGAGTTTGTTGTGAGCCACAAGGATCGCCCCACATGTTATCAGTTAAAGAAATCTTTTGAGAAGCAGGGCCTTGTTCACACAAAACGCAAGAAGACCAGTTTTAAAGGCGTAGAAGGAGTTTGAAGCGGAGGGTGGTCATCCGGAGACAAGCGAAAATCTGGACTTGTCTGGCTCGGATGACGATGACTTTAGTGACGCTTCTTCTGACTTCAAGACCTAGTGGTCACTTCTGCTCATTTTTGTTATGTCTGTTCTTTAAAAACAATGTTGACATTTTATGTTTATGTTGTGCCTTTGATTCGGTTTGTAAAACAATTTATTTTAGTTGTTCTATGTGCATGATTTATTTTAGTTGTTCCTATGCATGCTTGTTTGCAATGTTTTTTGTTTGTCACGGATGCGCTTAAACATCCATGTGTTTATTGTCATTCCAGTTTGTTTATGCATAGTTTGTGACAACTGTTTGAACAGGTTGGTATGCACTGCATTGTGCATCGCAGTTTAGGTGTTGCATTTTAATTATGCAATGTAGTATAAGTGTTGCATTTTAACTATGCAACGTTTAGTTTGTGCCGTACATTTTAGTTATGCAATGCGTAGTTTACAGATTGCATTTTATCTATGCAATTTAGTTTATGGATTGCATTTTAACTATGCAATTTAGTTTAGGGATTGCATTTTGACTATGCAATTTAGTTTAGGGATTGCATTTTAACTATGCAATTTAGTTTAGGGATTGCATTTTCACTATGCAATTTAGTTTATGGATTGCATTTTAACTATGCAATTTAGTTTATGGATTACATTTTAACTATGCAATTTAGTTTATGGATTGCATTTATTATTCAATTTAGTTTAGGGATTGCATTTTAACTATGCAATTTAGTTTAGGGATTGCATTTTAACTATGCAATTTAGTTTAGGGATTGCATTTTAACTATGCAATTTAGTTTAGGGATTGCATTTTAACTATGCAATTTAGTTTAGGAGTTGTGCTGCGTTGGGTATTGTTGCCTTGATCTAAGTGAAGGGATGAATGACAATAATGTGAACGTTTAAAAACGGAAAGTTAATTGCATTCATTCGCTGGATTGGCTAAATAGCCTTCATTACAATGGAAAAAGTAAATCACATATAACGTTTTCTGAGCTGCGCCGCGTTCCATGTGTGCGGTACAGGCTTTTCCTCCAACATTGTTAGCTTGTATGCTCCTTTGCCAAGAACCTCCGCAATGCGGTGGGGTCCTTCCCAAGTGGGTGTCGGTTTTCCTTGCGGTACTGCGTCGTTGGCCTCATTGTTTCGGAACACAAAGTCGCCTTCCTGGAAGGCCTTAAGTTTGACTTTGGCGTTGTAATATTTTTCCAGCTGCTTCTTATAGTTTTCTTCTTTTACAGCCGCCAAGTCTCTACGTTCTTCCAGTAGGTCTAAGTTGAGGCGCAGTTCCATTTCATTGTTTGTGCAGCTTGCGAAGAGGACTCTGGCGGAGGGACACCCGATCTCTGCTGGGATCATGGCTTCTGAGCCATATGTTAGGCTGAAAGGGGTTTTACCCGTGCTTGTCTTCGTAAGTGTGCGATTCGCCTATAGCACATTTGGCAACTCCTCTCGCCCAGGCTTTCTCTTTGGTGCCAAGTCTTGACTTGATTCCCTCTACCAAGCTGCGGTTGGCGTGCTCCACTTAGCCATTGCCTTGTGGAGCTCGTTGAATGTGCAGATCGTTGTACCATTTCAGTAACCCTTTGTCCGCAAATTGGGTACCATTATCTGTGTCAATTGTCATGGTAGGCCAAAGCGGCAAATGATAAACTCCCAAATGAATTTTTTCACTTGTTTTACTGTGATTTCTGCAAGTGGCTTGGCCTCCACCCATTTTGTGAAGTAGTCGATGGCGACTATCAGATATCTTCTTTTGGCAGTTGTCATTGGAAATGGTCATACGATATCGATTGCCCACTTCTGGAATGGCCAGGCGGAAGTTATTGGTATCAGATCATTCTTGGGGCGCAGGGTGTTGGGCGCATGGCGCTGGCATGAATCACAGCGGCAGATGATTTTCAGTGCATCCAGGTGCATGCCTGGCCAATAGTATCCTGCATTCATGATTTCCGCGACCTCCATGCACGGCCCTACGTGGATCCCACAAGTTCCTTCATGTATTTCTCGGACTAAGTAATCTGCATCGTCCGCATCAACACACCTCATAGCGGCCTTTTCTGTACAACACTCCGTCTTGCATTTAGTATTGTAGAGCTTTGTGTTGTATTTTCTTCGCTTCCGCGCGCTTATCTGGGAGCGCGCCTGTAGTGAGGTATGACACGATTGGGGTCATCCAGCTGTCAACACCCGTTTGGACAATGCGGACTTCATTGGGTGGAACATATGGCTCATTCATGACTTCCACTCGGACCTATTTTGCTAAATGGCCAAAGCTGGTTGATGCCATTTTGCTTAGAGCGTCCGCCGGCTTGTTTTGACTGCGGCTGATGTGGTCAATGGTTGCAAGATGCGAAGTTGCTCATCTGCGCGGTACAGGATCATTGATGGGTCCTTGGCTTCATACTTGCCTGTGATTTGACCTGCTACTAACATGGATTCAACATGTGCGACGACGTGCCTGGCACCTAACTTTTGCGTCATGCGCAGGGCTTCCAAGAGGGCTTCATACTCGGCTTCATTTTTTGTGGTCTTGAATTCCAGCTGGATTGCGTATGTGAATTCTGCGCCCTTTGGGCTTACGATTCTAACGCCAGTGCCTACGCTGTCTTCGTTTGAATTTCTTGCTCCGCTTGCATTCCTCGATTTTTTCTTGTGGTACCTCGGCTATGAAATCTGCTAGGACTTGACCTTTGATGGCTGGGCGAGTTTTGTAGAAGATGGTGTGCTCGCCCAGTTCAATGGCCCACTTCGCCAACCTTCCTGATAACTCTGGTTTTGATAGCACGTTGCTCTTTGTGACCATGATTGGGTTGGAAACCCAAGTCTGGTATCTTGTTTCTCTTTAGATTCCTGCATTCAATAGCTCGTTCACCTGCTTGTTCATTGCTTTGGTTTTTCTGCGCCAATGCTTCTGCGCTTTTGCGCGATGGGCTCCACTGAGCGATAAGTGTTGAGCTTGTGCTACGCGAGTTCTCGCAGGACCCCCACCATGTCTGATAGTTGCCACGCGAAAACATCCATGTTTCTTTTGAGCAATTGCTTTAGATGATCCATGATGTTCTCAGAGATAGCTGGCCCTGTGGTGATTGTTTGTTTCCTGGGAATTTCGGATTAAGGATCCATTTCTCCGGCTTTGTGCGCGGGCTTGTCTTGATCATCTTTACTGGATGAGGTTCTTCCGTCATGGCACATTCTGTGTTAGCCCAAACAATTACTACTCCTTTTGGGGTAGGGAAGCCGATGGCACCATGGACCGTGGAGGGGACCATGTGGTAAGCTGCCATGAATCGCGGCCCATGATGATGTCATACTTTGATTTGGCCGGAATGACAAGGAAGGTAATTTCCTCTGTTCTTGAACGGTCTTTATCCCAAGGGTGAGATGAAAAGAGATCTCCCATAATGGAGTGATTACTTAATTTGAGAAGCCCCATGATTGGAGAGTTGATGGGGTGGGGGGGGGGGGCAGACGCTCTTTGTCTTCATCGTCCAACAAGTTGAAGCACTGTTCATACATGATATCAGAATTGCTTCCGGTATCCATGAACGCACGTGTGGTTCGGTAATGATCAAAGATAGTTGTGACAATGAGTGGTGTAAACCCCAACCGATGGCGGAAACATCGAGGTGTCACGTAGTGACGATTGTTCAATATGCTCATGGACTAAAAGTGTAAATATTGATACATTGATTAGATAATTTATAATTTATTACATTCAAATGAAATACAACGATCCTAACTGAAATACAATGAATCTAAAATCTAAGTAAAATTCCAAAAGCTTAAAAGTCATCTCATAACCTGAAACATGTACGAAAATAATTTGGTCAATACAAAAATGTGTTGGTGAGCATACCCTGATTTGAATACATATAGTAAGAAAAGTTTCGCAATTCATGTGTTGTATACTGTTTGCAATTATGTATAGTATCAGACAAACTAACCCTCAGAAATGAAATGAAATTATATATAGTATTGCGCTATTGACAGTAATATGAAACACATAGCAATGACCAAGGTCTCTCAACAGAGTCCTAAGGGTATATACCATAGTACTATTCATTGAAATGCCAGGCCCTCAAAGGTTAATGATTTTGACAAGTCATAGACACACAAATCAACATAACGCAAACACACATGAGAATTGCATTTAGTGAAAGAGTAACATTTAGTCATAGTGTACATGAATAGCCCTAAAAGAGTAAAACATGAAAAAGGGGAAAGATATACTCACAGTTTGCAAAAGCGATCAAACTTAAGCGGTAGTGAGCTAAGTATTGGGAATTCCGAGGAATTCAACCTATAACGTAATAGAATAATAAAAGGGAAATTCTAAGAGTCTAAGGTAACTAGGGTCTAAGCATTAGGGTTTGCTAAGTCGATTTGGGGAATTAGAGATTTAATGATAAGTCGAATCAATATAAAAGTTGTATATTAAATAATATACCAAAGTTTGTAAATATGATTTAGGTAATATAATTATTACCAATTGAATATTTAGATAAAAATATGTTTGAATAATTAAGACAAAGTAATTTAATTAATTACTTAAACTAAATTAAATAAATATAGTAATCATAAATGTATAAATAAAATAATTATGAGTTACACCATTAACAACAAATAATAAACTAAGACATTCAACATAAGACTATCTCATTTTTTAAGAAAAGTATTTATAAAATAGATGTTTAATTAGTATAAATAAATAAATGTTAAATTGTGTCTAATTAAACGTAAATAAGACTAAAAATACCATTATGATCCAAAATATATTGTTTTTATAGGATATGAATGCATCTGATGTAAATTAATTAAATTTTTTTTTCATAATTTTTCTAAACTTAATTATATTTAAAAACTGATTTTTTGAGATTAAATCATGTTTAAATGATTAAAAATAGGAAAATTAATAAAAATGAGTGTTTTCTTACCAATAATTTTTATTTCAGCTAATGATTGTGAAAAATAATTTCTCAAAAGTTTGAGATTAAAATCATTAAAAATGATTTTTTTTAATCAATTAAATACGATAAAAACAAATAAATTAAGAAAATACGAAATTAATTTATTTTCCAGAAAATTTTAATGTGATAATTCTATTTATGGTGTCAGATGTTACACCTAAATTTTCATAATTTTTGGAGCAAAATGGAATTTATTATGAATAATTTCAAGTTCTATATATTTTATATTTGTTTTTTTAAATAGATAAAAAGAAAAAAAAAAAAAAAATTAACCAAAAGTATTGAACAGACCCGGAGGTTGTAGGACTCGAACCCGGGTCTCTCGGAACATCAACCACTCACCATAACCACTACACCACCAAGTAGTTTTGTTTATTAATTTGAAAAGAATATCTATTTAACATACATGTTAAACACCATCTTCTTCCCCAACTATCAACCTAAGAAACCCTAACCAAGCCAATAACAAATTAACCGATACAGACACCAATCGAGACACGAAAATAAGGGGCTTATGCTCATAGATGTCCGAATAACACAATGGCAACGAAGAATTAGACTTACATTCGTGTTTTATGGATCGAAAAGAAAATTTGCAGCCCCGAACTCGTGAGAACGATTACTTCGGTCCTGGACTCGATTCAAGCATTGTTTGGTGGGTTTATGTTGAGTATTTGTGCAAAAAAACGATTGCTATGTCTTGTCTTTATTCTCGTTGGTTAAAAACGGACTTTAATGATTCATAAAGAACCTGGCGGTTTACCATTACTTAAATCCGTTTAAAGAGGGAATTAAAACACGAAATAACTCGAATTAATGGTTGCAATGCGTTGGGGTAAAGATGGAGAAAAGTAAGGAAGTATTAAAACGAGTTAAAGTGGTCCATTATTGTGGCTTAAAGACTCGCCGGAACCAAATTTCTGGTGACCGGGAAAATGGCCCGGAAAAATCATAAGAGGGAAAAAAGGTTTGAGTTTTTAAAACTTTCATATAATGGCAGAATTAGTCCCTCCATGACTAACTTTGGTTAATATTATGACAACTTGGTTAAATTTTCCTTTGCAAAACTTTAACTTAGTTAAAC
>JAUTDX010001620.1:0-65192 GCA_030844895.1 Ambrosia x helenae | reverse complement strand
AAATCATATGATTGTTTTAAGGATTAAAACATGAATGAATGACTAATGAAAGTTGTCTGACTTTGAAGCTCAAAAGGGAATGTACCTGTCTTCCCATTCCTCATATTGTCGTTTTTCTTGGGCGCCTACGCTCTGATACCATATTTTGTTCTTTGGAGACCACCGCCGCCGGTTACCAAAGCATCAGAGCTGAAAAAATGGCCCTCTAAACTTTCTTGAGTCGAAATTGAAGCTGCGGTGAGTCATTTTTGTGCAATAGTCCATAAAGATTTTATAGCTTGCTTCCGAAATACTAATAAAAATACCCCCCCCCCCCCCCCCCCCCCCCCCCCCCCAAAGGTAGTTTTGCTGTAGGATTGGGTCTAATTGTTTAGTGCGAGTTTAGCCACCGGCGACAATTGGAAGGAGTATTTGCAGTACTTCGGAGGGAGTAGACTCGTAAGTATGCTATACTCTAGTATCAGATTTGCGTTATAATGTGTGTTAGCTTAGAAACATGATGCCGATAAAACGTTATTTCTTACTTGTAGATACATGTTACTAGCATCGATTTCACACTGCTATCTATGTTCGCTCTTTTTGGGTTTACAATGACATGACTGCTCGAAAATGGTGAGCCCTAGTCGATTCCTGTTCCTTTTCCTCGTTGGTGGGTGCTTTTTACAACTGAATATCTAGTTATTACGACTAACTTTTTTATAACTGCGGCGTGTGACTTGAAAACTCACGAGCCACGCCATTACTATGCTAACCAATAGAATTTGTTTATGAAATTTACCAAACACGCGAATAACGTTGATTATCTAGAATATTACAACTTAAACAGAAAAAAACACACCCAATCTGTGTCTCCTGCTGGCCAGAGATGATTATCTGATTATGGATCATGATGTATATTATACGTTTCCAATCATAGGACCGACAAGGGGTTTTGGCTTGTTCCGTTGTCTGTGGTTCCATTTCTGGGTCCTGCTTTATATCTTCTCTTGAGGCCGTCATTATCATCGGTTGCTGTTGCATCAAAGCAGGAGTAATGCATTTGGAAATGATGAAACTCGCACACGGTTTTGAAGGAATGTAAAAAGAGGCAACAATGCAATGCTGTTGTGGCTGTAATAAAAGTGTTTGGTAGAGAAGGTTAATGTAGCATATGAATAATGTGATAAGCTTAGCTGTTATATTTTCTATGATTTTCAAATGTATCAAACATTCAAACAACCAAATATGTAATCGTTACAGCTTTAAAGAGCAAAGCACGCATCCAACCGATTAACATATTAAAACCTTAGTTTCATCACTACTGTCGCAATTATAGTGCAAATTCAAAATTCGAAACCTAGTTCTAC
Organism: Ambrosia x helenae; assembly: GCA_030844895.1. NCBI lineage: Eukaryota > Viridiplantae > Streptophyta > Magnoliopsida > Asterales > Asteraceae > Ambrosia > Ambrosia x helenae. Next base: position 63,846 of record JAUTDX010001620.1, on the reverse strand, counting down.
ATGACTCGACAGACGATGGAAGTTCGCTGACAAAATGTTGAATTTTCAAAACCTATATTCTGATATTGATTCTAACGTCTAATGGTGAGTTTGATCCTTGTTTTTTATAAATCTTTGCGTAACGTACATACAACAGGCGTGGAATCAACTACACTGACAAGGTTAACAAATTAAGATTCCATTTACTTTGGGCTAAGACCATTGCAAGTGATAATGGTGTGCTTAAGTATGTGCAAAGTAATAAGGTAATTGAGGTGTATAATAATCATATAGGATGCAATAATCAAGTATGTGCAAAATAATAAGGTGACTTGAGATGTATATCGAGCAGAAGGATACTCAAGTAGGTGATCTAACACAGGCTGGTGCTGCAAATTTAGGTGAACTTACACAGGTAAGCGGTGATGATATAGTACATGTAACACAAGGCAAACGAGATGATCAATGCTAATGAAGAAGATGATCTCATTTACATTGCAGTTGGAAGAGAGAAGGCAAGCAATTGAAACAAGTGGGAAAATGGCAAGAATCGGTAATATTGTTTGTTATCTTGGGTGTAGGCATAACAAAGGGACATGTGCGGCTATTGTTACTCGTTTTGGAGCAATGTTTTACAAGTTGTTATGCTACTATTATGGTTTCTAATGGAATGTTACTATGCAAGGGTATGCTACAACTAAAACAGTTTATTTTGGACTTCTGGTGCAATGGAATGTTAGGGCTTTGGATTCCATTGAAAACTGCATTTGGTGCTGATCTTGTATTTGGCACCGTTGTTTGTGTAGCTTGCAATTAGCAATGCAATTTGGATTTGGGATCGCATTTTAGACTTATTTGACATGAGTTTTTGCGGCCGTTATATAATTAATTCATCAAAAAAAATTTGCATTTTTCAAATATATTGAAACATTTGTTACGTGAAGTGAAGAAACTAAGACCTTTCCATTCACAATCAATAAGAAATGTAGTACATGACAAGAAACTAAGTCAAAACACAATATCAACTTTAGTCTGCCTTTTTTTTCCTACTTTTTCAAGAGCTCTGTTTTGGACAGTGAGATTCCTTGCATTCTCTTCATGTTGAGCTATTGAATTCAACAGCCCTGGTATGACTTGTATTACTTTGTAACACAAAGGAGGCTCAGCCGTACCAATTAACCCACAACTTCGTCCTGTCTATTTGCCGCAGTTAAACCAACCTCCTTGGTTTAATGAATACGAATTATTGTTTGGGAACCACATGTGCAAAACACCATTATATCGAAGTCTGAGGGTTGAGGGTAGTTGTTAGTTGTGGCGGCAATGGAGAATCGGTAACAATGGTTGTGCAAACTTTTAGTGACGCATAAGAAAAGGCAGTCACTTAAAAAAGGTAAGACACAACTTTTAAGAGTTCTTGCAAATAGGATAATGACATTGACATAGTTGGCAAGATACATAGTGTTATCGTAGACACAATTGTTAAAAACACACAAAAATACAATAGATTACATGATCATAACAAACAGACAAGTTGGCGAGGTAAAGAAAAAATAAGTTAGCATATACAAATTCTTAAGAGCTCTCACAGAAATACATGGTTATCGTGATCATAAACAAACAGACAAGTTGGCACAACTATCAAATATTTCAGGTCCACAAACAATACTCCGCGTCCCCAAACTAGGAAACCAGGTGTATTTTCAAAGAAAACACCTGTCTATCATATGCAACATTCAACAATCAAGATTCGTTAGAACTTTCGTTTGCATTATGTCAATTTCTATTCATGCCGAAGACTGTTAAGAAGAGTGGCATTTAATATATAATAACTTACGGGTCTTCATCCTCTTTGATGCCAAAATATAGCCAAGAGAGGTAAAAGATGCAAATTTGAAGTTCTCGAAACAGAATACAAATGAAAAGGTTGTTTTAAACTTATTATACATAGGCAGGTGAACAAGCTTGAAAAAAGAAATGAGTTAGAAATCAATATATGTGTGAAGCCATCAATGTATTGTATCTATACACATAACAGGCTAAAGTATAAACAAGAAAGCAACCACCTTTACATACTTATAATGATAACTAGGATGCTAATCAAGATCCAAAGGAAGCTATGACAAGTAACTATGCAACAGCATATATAAACACAATGTATTAAGTAACTAAGATGAAGAATCCTACATCAATTACCTGTGCCTGGAGGGATCACCTACATGAAGATAATCATATAGATTTCAATAACCGTAGAAATCAAACTAAACGAGGTCAAATACTAAAAAAATGGAACCTAATACCAACAATTATCCTCAAACATAAATCCTTAAACAAAAAGTACATAATTATGACACAAGGTTCTAGTCCTCACTAAAAAACATGCTATATCTAGCTAAATGCAAATCCAACACTCTGGTCTTCTAGTATCTTGTTGTGCTGTAAAGGCTCTTAATGTCTATTTGATTCTCTTGAACCAAAAGATGAGATCCAACGGTTGCTAATTGTCTACCTGCCATAAGGGTGGTAACGACTACCGCCACTATAACCTGCCCTACCGCCATACGGCCCACCTGCTCCACCATAACCTGAACCTGCACCTGACTCATACCCACCACCGCCAGCTGGCCCACCATAACCGCCATAACCACCACCGCCAGCTGGCCCACCGTGCCCATACCCACCACCAAACCCACTCCCTCCGTATCCTCCACCATACCCACCAGACCCACTCCCTCCGTATCCTCCACCGCCACCACCACCATATGAACTAAAACGACTAGAGTAGCCACCAAGCGGTGGCTCACCGCCCCTATAACCGCCATAATCACCTCCGTAATCACCATAACGACCCCCAAATTCACCTGCACCAGGACCATACGGCCCGTAGTCACCAAACCTACTTGGAGGTCCCCCAAATGACCTATAAGGAGGAGGACCATAACCTCCACCACTACCAGCATAAACCGCCATAAGAATCATCAAACCCATCATAACTACCGCCATATCCTCGTCCCTTAGGTTCCCTATTGTACGAATTAATTCCTGAATTTGAAGATTTCTTTGGTTCAGCCTTCTTGATCTCAACCTACACCAAATAAACATGTTAACCTGCTTCTTCTCTATCGTTTAAAACATCTTAACGTATCCATGAAGTTACTATAATATTGCATTTAGAATAACTTTGTCTAAAATTTACAATTACGGTTTCACATAAAAAAGGATCCAGATGCATCACATAACAAACTAAGTACCCTACATCCGTTGCACGGTTATGACAATCGTCAATAATACTTACCTGTGTCCCATTCATATCTATCATATTTCCATTCGTAAGAATTTCATCAACGGACTGTTCATTTTCAAATACAATAAATCCAAACCCTCGAGGGCGTTTTGTCACATGATCTCTGATTATTTCATGCTCAGATACTTTTCCATACTTTGAAAAGAACTCTTTGAACTCATCTGAACACAGTAAACAAAACAATCATAAGATCCAATGCAATCATACGAGATAAGCACCAGATTGTAAGAGCTTTTAGATGATTCAAAAAATTCACATGCTAACCTTCAGTAACTGCAGCCGGAATCCCACCAACAAAGATCTTTTTTGTTTTGAAATCTTTGGACTCAGCAGAGCCTTTGGGAATAGTTCGCTTGATCTCAACCTGTCCAAATATTTAGCAAATAAATCATTAACAAACATACCAGGATACAGACATACAGTACAGCATATAACTGTCAAGATTTTCAATAACTTAATCGTCCATGCATCTGTTTGACAAATACACACAGAGAGATATATATGTGGTCGTCTAATACAGAACCAAATTTAAGTAACGAACAGCAAAAATTACATAATCACATGATCATGCTATTGCAGTTAAAGTCTTTTTAACTGTGAGTTTGTGATACATAAAGCAGTCATATACCGACAAAACGGCCCAACACTATCCTGCTATAAATGGCCAAAATTGCATACAAGTGCTTAAGTGGTTCTCATGGTTCTTTACTAAAAAACTAATAGTGTATTAAACGAACCCATACACACAAATTCTTCAAACTGGCTCACCCACAGGGTAGCAAGAAACATAGTTGTCAATAGTGAATAGTAGACAATAGTGACAAGCTACCTATATGATAGGTAGAGATAGCGATGAGCCGATGAAATAGTGGGCGCTTAATCATTTTTAGCGATACACTACAACAAACTTTTAGAAATATTTTATATGTATAATTTACCAAAAAAATAACAAAAATCTCACTACTTTCCGCTATTTGTCGCTACCAACCATATAGCGACACATGACCGCTAAGCTACGGCTAAGCTATTCGCTATAAACAACTATGGCAAGAAACTTCAAAATAAGATCTATATAACAAATCAATGCACTACATTCAACTCAAAACAACAGTTGGTTAACAAAACAATCAATCAAACAAATACACAGCAAAACTGACCTGTTTCCCACTAATCACATGTGTCTCAGCAATAACAGTATCCACAACAGAAGGGTCAGCATAAGTAATAAACCCAAACCCTCTAGGCCGACCAGTCAACCGATCTTTCATAATAACAGAGTCAGTAATCTCTCCATACTTTCCAAAGTACTTAACAAACGTATCTACACAACCAAACATTAAAAAAATCAGATTTTTCCAAAAGGGTATTAATAAAGGATCATAAAAGTATTAACCAACCTATTGTTGTCTCTTTTGCTAAACCCCCAATGAAAATCTTGCTGCAAAAACCAAGATTCAAGATTTAGGGCTCGATTGGTAATAATATTTAAAAAGACGAAAAGGGTGTGGAGATTCGACGTACCCGGGACTAGCGCCGTCGCCATAGTCAGATCTCTTGGAAGCCATTGAAGATCTGTTGAGATTTTAGGGCAAGAATGTGAGGTTTTATGGTGTGGTTGAAGGCGGCGAGCGTTTTGTGGTGGAAATTAAGGGTTAGGGCTTTTATAAAGTAGATGCAAGCTTTTACTTTTACGTAGAGGTGCACAAAACGCCCCACTTACGGTGTGCGCATATAATGTATATATGTGTGGCTCTCGGGGGGCAAAAATAAAGTTGCACTAGTTTTAACGTTATTTTACTAATTTCGTGAAAATAACGTTAAAACCGACGGACGGTTAATCATGCATCATGTGGTGGCGTTGATAGCCAAAAGACAAAGGGGTACATGCACCGATCGAGTTTGTCTCGATTGCTAAGTGTTCTGTGCCTTATGTCCAAGGCTTGATACCAAACATCGAGCCGGGGGTCTCACTGGAAGCAGCCTCTCTATTCTTAAGGATAGAGGTAAGGTTGTCTACATCTTACCCTCCTCAGACCCTACCATAGCTTTGCTATAGGTGGGATAAACTGAGTATGATGATGATGATGTAGAGGTGCACAAAATCGGGTTTTTTAATGCCTGGTTTCGGGTATGGAATCGGGTTTAAGGGTCTGTTTGGTAGCTTTTTAATGAGGCTCTGAACCATTCAGCTCTGAATGATTCAGCATTCGTATTGTTTGTTTCAACCTAAAAAAATCTCTGAATGGAATGGTTAAGAGCTGAATCATTCAGACTTTGTGCATAGCTGAACCATTCAGCACTTAATCATTCAGAGTCTCTTAACCATTCAGACCTTTTAATAATTCAGCACTTAATCAGCCAAACAGCCCCTAAGTCTGATCGAGTATTGAAAAATTGGGTATTTAGAGAAATTGGGTTGAGTTTTGATACGAATATTGAGAGAAAAGTAATATCCTATGTACCCGGGTAAGGTATTATTAGGTTCAGGTATAATCGAGTATAAGTCCGGGCATAAATTAACGATGAGCTCAGTATCGAACCACATCGAACCGATACCAATTTTTACCAAAACTTGATACTGATACAAAAAATATACGGTATGATATCGATATTTTAAGGTAAAATACCGAACCGATACTGATTTTCACCAAATCTTGGTACCGAAAATGAACCGATATCGGTATTTTCAGTATCAGGATCGGTTCGGTGTCGGTATATTTAGTATCGGTATTTTCGGTATTCACTACCGACATGCCCATTCCTGGTATTAATCCCCGTTTTAAACAAATAAGTTGTTAATAACCAAAATCGTCCCTAAGGTTTGGCCATTTTGCCATATCAGTTCAAAATCAATTTTTTTTACATCTGGGTCTTTCAAGTTTACGTTTGTTGCCAAAATCATCTCTAACACTGACCTAGTTAAATTATCTCATTAAGTTTAGGGTAATTCTGACTTTTTACCTAGGAAATCAATGGCATTTTGAATATTTTGTATACTTTAATTATTTTAAATTTTTTTATTTCTTTTTTTAGCCTTTCACTAAAAAAAAAACTCTTTACTTTCTCCCCTGTATCTCTCTTCTAGTTCAAACCACCACCGCCACTACCATTTCCATTTCCATTCCACTATCAACCACCACCGCACCACCTAACATAGATCCGAACTTAACCCAAAAACAAAACAAACCCGAACCTGACACAGATCAAGACCACAAAAAATGGATGTGTGTCTGAAGGATAGGATAATCGGATGGGTTCATGGGTTGGCTTACCGTTTATATATCAGGAAACAGAAAGATGGGTAAGATTTGGTTGAGGGTTACTGTGGTTCATGGCTGTTTGGTTTTTAGATTCAGAAAAGGGGAAGGGGTTACGATGGTGTTAATCGGAACAGAGGCAACCGAGCTTATAATGAAGAAGGTTGGAGGAGATGGTGGCTAGGTGGTTGTCGGAAGAGGGAAGGTCCACCGACATCGATCATCGGAGATAGGAACCGGTCGATATTATTATCTCACACGGTAAGTGTGTGCGCGCGCACGTTTTTGCAGAGAGGATAATGGAGAGGGGTTTTTATAGGTTGATTAGATTAGGTGGTGTTTGGAAACACGTGTAGTGGCAGATATCTAGGGTGTTTGGCAACGAGTTTAAGAGGTGCACAAAACGCCCCACTTACGGTGTGCGCATATAATGTATATATGTGTGGCTCTCGGGGGGCAAAAATAAAGTTGCACTAGTTTTAACGTTATTTTACTAATTTCGTGAAAATAACGTTAAAACCGACGGACGGTTAATCATGCATCATGTGGTGGAGTTGATAGCCAAAAGACAAAGGGGTACATGCATCGATCGGGTTTGTCTCGATTGCTAAGTGTTCTGTGCCTTACGTCCAAGGCTTGATACCAAACATCGAGCCGGGGGTCTCACTGGAAGCAGCCTCTCTATTCTTAAGGATAGAGGTAAGGTTGTCTACATCTTACCCTCCTCAGACCCTACCTTAGCTTTGCTATAGGTGGGATAAACTGAGTATGATGATGATGATGTAGAGGTGCACAAAATCGGGTTTTTTAATGCCTGGTTTCGGGTATGGAATCGGGTTTAAGGGTCTGTTTGGTAGCTTTTTAATGAGGCTCTGAACCATTCAGCTCTGAATGATTCAGCATTCGTATTGTTTGTTTCAACCTAAAAAAATCTCTGAATGGAATGGTTAAGAGCTGAATCATTCAGACTTTGTGCATAGCTGAACCATTCAGCACTTAATCATTCAGAGTCTCTTAACCATTCAGACCTTTTAATAATTCAGCACTTAATCAGCCAAACAGCCCCTAAGTCTGATCGAGTATTGAAAAATTGGGTATTTAGAGAAATTGGGTTGAGTTTTGATACGAATATTGAGAGAAAAGTAATATCCTATGTACCCGGGTAAGGTATTATTAGGTTCAGGTATAATCGAGTATAAGTCCGGGCATAAATTAACGATGAGCTCAGTATCGAACCACATCGAACCGATACCAATTTTTACCAAAACTTGATACTGATACAAAAAATATACGGTATGATATCGATATTTTAAGGTAAAATACCGAACCGATACTGATTTTCACCAAATCTTGGTACCGAAAATGAACCGATATCGGTATTTTCAGTATCAGGATCGGTTCGGTGTCGGTATATTTAGTATCGGTATTTTCGGTATTCACTACCGACATGCCCATCCCTGGTATTAATCCCCGTTTTAAACAAATAAGTTGTTAATAACCAAAATCGTCCCTAAGGTTTGGCCATTTTGCCATATCAGTTCAAAATCAATTTTTTTACATCTGGGTCTTTCAAGTTTACGTTTGTTGCCAAAATCATCTCTAACACTGACCTAGTTAAATTATCTCATTAAGTTTAGGGTAATTCTGACTTTTTACCTAGGAAATCAATGGCATTTTGAATATTTTGTATACTTTAATTATTTTAAATTTTTTTATTTCTTTTTTTAGCCTTTCACTAAAAAAAAAACTCTTTACTTTCTCCCCTGTATCTCTCTTCTAGTTCAAACCACCACCGCCACTACCATTTCCATTTCCATTCCACTATCAACCACCACCGCACCACCTAACATAGATCCGAACTTAACCCAAAAACAAAACAAACCCGAACCTGACACAGATCAAGACCACAAAAAATGGATGTGTGTCTGAAGGATAGGATAATCGGATGGGTTCATGGGTTGGCTTACCGTTTATATATCAGGAACAGAAAGATGGGTAAGATTTGGTTGAGGGTTACTGTGGTTCATGGCTGTTTGGTTATTAGATTCAGAAAAGGGGAAGGGGTTACGATGGTGTTAATCGGAACAGAGGCAACCGAGCTTATAATGAAGAAGGTTGGAGGAGATGGTGGCTAGGTGGTTGTCGGAAGAGGGAAGGTCCACCGACATCGATCATCGGAGATAGGAACCGGTCGATATTCTCATCTCACACGGTAAGTGTGTGCGCGCGCACGTTTTTTGCAGAGAGGATAATGGAGAGGGGTTTTTATAGGTTGATTAGATTAGGTGGTGTTTGGAAACACGTGTAGTGGCAGATATCTAGGGTGTTTGGCAACGAGTTTAAGAGCTGAGACTATCAAAACAAACCTTGAGTTTTGTTCCAGAGAAAGAAAGGGGGTGGTTGGAGGTTATGGTGGTGGCAGTGGTGGGTGGTCTAAGGAGAGAATAAGAGGGAGATCGGGAGTGTGTGCAGGTGGGGAGGTTTAGATGTAGAAGAAGATGGGGGTGTGGGTCCCACTTATTAAATAAAAAAATATTAAAAAAATAGGTAGGCAAAAAATCAGAAATACCCCTTAACTTAACGCGATAATTTAACTAGGTTAGTGTCAGGGATGATTTTGGCAACAAAACGTAATCCTGAAGGACCCAGATGTAAAAAGTTTCATTTTTGGACTGATGTGACAAAAATGCCAAATATCAGGGACGATTTTGGCTATTAACTATTTTTTATTTACACAAATAAAATCGCTTAAAAATTAATTTTGGTTTGTAATTTGCAAAAATAATTAAAATGAATTACAATAACATAAATTCACTAAAGTAGAAATTATTTGTTTTACAGTATGCATTTGTAAGAAACCCTAAATACAAAAGTTGTAAACTAAACATAAAAATATATTTAAAAAACTCGGGTATTCAATCGAGTATTGAAAAAACCTAGTATCGGGGTATAGGATGTAACGGGTTTGGATATAGGGTATAACCGGGTTCAGGTATTTTCGGGTATAAATCAGGTGCGGTTTTGATACGGCATCGAGCTTAAAATGTATACCCTACGGGTAGGTTCAAGTTCGCTTATGGGTATAAATTTTCCAAGTGCAAAATAGCCAGTTTTCAGATTTTTTTCTTGGATCTGGTTTCGGATACAACTTTTTTGTACACCTCTAAACGTAGTGTCGTAGTTATTGAGGATCTTCACATTTTACATCCACTAACATGTGTTTGTGATGACGTAGAATGTGAATCAAGGATATTATTATGATATCTAAAAAGTTAGGGGTATAAATGGACGCGTGGTCATTGTTTACTCTCCCTCACATTCCATTGCTCACCCGTCTTCCCAATTACGTCTCCATGCTCTAACCTCGCACCCACACAATATGTGGTATAAGTTAATAAGTTAACAAAAACAATTCATGTCCTTCACGGGTAGCTCAGTTGGTGAATGGACCAGGGATCCCTCTTGAGGTCCCATGTTCGATTCTACGAAGGACATAATGAGAAATGATGGATGACCCCTGGCATATGGTCATGAGTTCAAGTCCTGATCTCGCCCGGGTTTTACCAATCCTTCACCGTCGGTCATACGGGCGAGTGAGGGGTTGAGTTTTCCCCGGTTTTGGGAACTGCATGGGCGGGCCTGACTAAGCCAGCCGCCCGAGGTACGTATGGGCCCTCCATTGGGTTGGTCGTGGGAGTCTGTCCATAATGTGGGGACTCCCCTGAATAGTCGGGCAAAAATGTTTGTTGACCGTTAAAAAAAACAATTCATAATAAACCATGTTATATGGATATAAATATATGGTCTTAAAAACATGCTTTTTCCCTTATGAGTAGAAACAATTCATCATCTACACTTTTACTATTAACTATGAGTATGCTTGCGTATTGACACTATTCAATTTAGAATAAAACTTTATACTATAAGTTGAAATGTGGATAAAAATTAGCACCACAATAAAATTCATATCAATACTAAAAGTAAACATCTAGCTAGGGTTGGCTTTTATGGTGGTCGGAGAGGGCACGCAATTAGGGCAATATTTTCTAGGGTATATTTTTTTATATAAAATTACTACATATAAAATAGAAAACTCATTTGTTGCTTAAAACTTTGGCCTACTAAAAATCCATTTAAAATGCAAAATTTAGAGGGTGTTTGGGATTGAGTTACAAAACAACTTAATGACTTATTGACTTCTTCCAAAAGCCAATAAGTCAATAATCTGTTTGTGTAAACCAAAAACGTTTTTGGGTTTAGCTTTTCAATAAGGGTGGAAAAGCTGTTTTCAATAAGTCAAAAAACCTGACTTTTGGCTTTTAGTTATTTTACACTAATAAGCACTTCTAGTTAAAAAACACTTTTGGAGTCAAATAAGCAAATCCCAAACACCCTCTTATTAACCCCTAACACATTTATAAGCTTAATACATACTTAACACTTAAACTTAGGCCCTACACAAACTTCATTGTTATGTTTATTGATCTAACTTTGAACGTCAAGCACAAAATTAGTTTAAATTATATATTATTTTCTAATTTGTTGGACATTATATACGAAACAAATCACGTCAGTGACCTCACGAAAATTACTATTCATATTATGTCTTCACACATTATAAGTGCTTGAAGCACTATTATACAACCCCCGTCTATTGATTATAAAACTCATGATCAGTTTGGTATGAGGTAATGAAATAGACAAAAGAGTGGAATGGACGATGTATTAGAATGGATAAAGGAATGAAATGGACCATTACCATTCTATGGTCTTATTTGGTTACTATGTGGAGAACGTAATGAATCATTACATTGTGTTATTTGATAGGCAAAAAAACATGAAGGAATGAAATCGGCGGTAGGTGGTGGCGGCAACAGTCGTTGGTGGGTGGTGGGCAGTGGTGGTGGCAGACAGTTGGTAGCGGTGGTCAATGGTGGGTGTGGTGGTCGTGGCCGGTGATGGGTGGTGGTGGAGGCGGTTGGCGACGGTGATCTATGGTGGTGGTGGCAGCGACAATGGTTAGTGGGTGGCGGCATGTGGCGATGTTCAATGGTAGTGGGTGGTGGTGGCAATAGTGGTTGGTGGTTGTGATAGCAATGGGTGTTAGTGGTGGTGGATGATGGTGATGAAGGATGACAGAGGGAATGAAATGAAATAAAAAATACAAGAGGGTGGATGAAATAAATTTTAGGATTTTTAGAAGGAATGAAATTGACGGGGTAATGTATGATTTCATTACCTTGATCAACCCAACACGTTTTCATTCAATCCACCGCAATAGTCTATTCCATTCCGTTGTATATCAATGTGTGCCAAACACTACCTTATAATTTAATTCCCTAGAAAGTTGCAACATAATCCCTCTAATTTACCTTTTCACAGTTAACTTTTACCTTTGTACTTGTAACCAATCATATTATAACATGTGTCTCACTCATATATATATATATATATATAGGTAGAGGATTATGTACGAAAATTATTTTGTGTAGGAAGTGATTTCAACCATTGGATCAAATCTCATCAAATCTTGAGATGAAGGGCATTCTAGACTTTTTGTCCATTTTTTTAATTATCTCAAACCCACTAATTTAGCAACTTAATCTGGTTAGTTATGAAGATTTATCATTCTAAAATAACTGATTATTCCTTAATTTCATAAGATTCGTAACATCTTCATATCAATTAATTCGATCAATATCCCAAAAATTTGTTCGATTCTTCAAACATATCAACGATCCATTCCATACAATCATCAACAAATTATTGAAATCCACAAATAAGCAGACTCCTATTGATGTGTGATGTGAGTCAAGCTATATCATTTCTAATCAAGAAGTGTATGATTCCTAAATTCCATTCAAAAATCTTAAACTTATTACACCAAAATTATAATCTCATGACAATCTTATTCATGAATTGAAAAAGTAAACTATTATTAAACAATAAAGCATTATAATTATTACTCCACAAAGGTCAACTTGCATATCAAACAACAATCAAAGGACTAAAACTACACTTATTATACAAAAACCAAACAAGAAAAAAAAACATATAAAAATCGATCACAATCCAAAACCCTTCACCAAAGTCTTTCCCTATTTATTCATCAACATTTTTTTTACAATCTATCTAACCAAGATCACAATCATGGGTCCTCTCTAAATCTACACAATCATGTCTTGTCTTGAATCTTTTTTGCACATCTTGGTATAAAGATTTTTAGAGAGACTGATTACTATTCTTTTGTGTGTCAATAATAATAATAAGATGAGTGCTGGGAGGGTTTCTATTCCCAACAATGTACGAAAGATGATCCAAAACATTAAGGAGATCACGGGTAAACATAGTGATGATGAGATTTATGCAATGCTTAAAGATTGTTCTATGGATCCTAATGAGACTGCCCAGAAGCTCCTTTTGCAGGGTAATTTTTTTTTTTAATAAAGTTTGTTTCTTGATCTGTTTTGTTTTGTTTGGTTGATTCATGTGTTTTTATGTTTTTGTTGGTTTTAAAATTTTGTTTTCTTATTAGGAAATTTTGATTTTTTTAATTTTTTTTTCAACTTGTACTGGCTTATAAGATTGATTAGTTTTTTTTTTTATATATATATTTTTTATTTTTATAAAGATGAATCTTTTAATACATAGTGGGAATTCAATGGTTTTACTTTTTAGCATATTTTTAACAGTTTATAGTTTATGCTATGTATACTCATTGTGTAATGTGTAAATAATTTATTGTAACAAGTTAAACTGATTGTTATGCAGATCCATTTCATGAAGTTAAGAGGAAGGGACACCGCAAAAAGGAGGTAAAGTTTATACTTTTTGGGTAGTTTTTTAAATGTTTTGGCTTATTTTCATATTAACATTCAGTTAGACATGCTTCTATGGTGATAGACATGCTTCTATGGTGATATGTATGTTTTACAAGTGATTTGTTATAATTACTATGTGATTAGATCTACTTGTGCAGAGGTAACATTATGATTTGCGAATAAATTGATGATACATGAATGCTGCACATAATATGTCAAATTCCACTGTGTTTTTTGTTTGAACGGCCAACAAACGATTTCATTCCATATCGGCCAACAAGCGATTTCAAATTCCACTGTATTCTTTTGCAGTTCATATAATTAACCTGCACTTTTTTTATATTTATTTTATTGTATTTTTAGAATCTGAATAAAGAACCTACAGAGCCCAGATGGAAACCTGGGATGCAGGGAAGGGGGAATAGGGGTGGCAGGTTGAACTATTCATCTCGTCGCGTTTCTAATGGTAATTCATCATATTCAAATGCAAAAGGCTTATCATATTATCATTATATGTATTTTGATATTTTTTTCCTAATTTTTTTTCTTTCTCGCTGCAGAGGTAGGTGGTGGCAGGACATCAGTTTCTGCAAAGGAAAATGGAATGAGTAAAGGTGCAGATGATGGTCCAAAGCCGTCGACGCCTCAGGGTCAGAAGAATAAAGAGACATTTGCGGTTAAAAGGTGATACATTCACTAGACATTTTTTGGTTTCAACTTTTAAGTTTTAACCAATTTAACCTGCAACGTTACCTATTTTAAATGAATAATTATGTATCATATGATTTAAGTTATGAAAAAAGCTCCAACCTTTTGCAGCTCTTTCCGTGCTGTGCCTGATGGAATTGCACATTTGTCTGTGGGAAATGATGAAAAGAAATCTGAAGCGGTTCCCGTTGTTGACGCAAGTAAGGGCCCCACTACTGGCGGGAGTGTACACACGCCCCTCATTTCCAGTACCATTGACACGTCAGCTTCTAACGCACCACCACCTTCGGAAGGGTTATATTTGTCTGAGAAAGATCCTATTTTGATGCCTTCACAAGATTCACGCCCCACTGTGGGTACAATCAAACGCGAGGTTGGGAGTCAACAAACTCCAGTTGACCAAATTCATGAGACCCCCCTTGAGATAGAATCAACTGCATGTGAGTATCGTTTTCTTATTTAATTAATAAAGACCTTCTTATGTTGCATGATTTTATGCAGTTGTAATATTTAAATTTGCATGTAATATGCGTTTAATCAACATTGCAGCTGGTTCCGCGGTTGGAAACTCTTCCATGCAAGTGAAGGCATCATCTTCTCATGTCCCATTTCCCATTTCCAGGCCTTCTTCAAACTACAATAATAGACTGCAACAAGTCATTGGACCTCAAAAGGTATCGAGCTTGAATAATATTCGTTAGTTGCTTATATATGTAAAAAGTTATTTATGTATCTTGGGAGCTATAACAAAATAAAATCTTATAGTGCTATGGAAAGATACTAACTGCAAAAAAAAAAAAAAAGAAAAAGAAAAATATATGCAGTTAGCTAGAAGCCTTATGGACTCGTATAATGAACTTTATATGGACTTCAATAACTTATTGACATTAATGAGATGTTTGTTTTAGTTTTTCACCACACATGTTTTTTAAGGGATTCCTATGCTAGTATTACAAAAATGAACCAAATATAATGCTTTCTCTATCCAAAAATAAATGGAATGTCTGACTGGACACATCATAATAGCAACCTCATGGGCCAACATAAATGTTATCAATACCTTGGTGATTATCGGCACAATAGTAATTTTGGATCTAGACTTCGCTGAACTTCACTCGTTAGTAATACTCTTCAGTTTAAACTTTAAATGATATCAACATTGGCTGTAACACCTTAAGGTGATGACCGATCATTTTGAAGCTAAAGATGTTATCAGTTTTTAAGAAAAAGAGCATGGTAAACAAAGTTTGTGTTTGGCTTTCATCATTTCTCAAAACAAAAAAATTAAACATAGTTAACTTTGCTATGTTTTGTAGTGATTGCCTATATACCTAGTATCTTCTATCATAGTTGTCAAAGCGCCTAGGCACACTCAAGGCGCATAGGCCGAGCCTGGAGCCTAGGCTCAAGGCGCATAAAAAACGAGGGCTTTTTATAATTAGGCGCATAGTATAAAATACATTTTTTTAGGGATTTTAGAGATGTTTTAGGCTTGTTTAGGGCTACATTAGGAAGTTTTAGGGTTGTTTAGGACTTGTTCATAACTCATTTAGGATGTTTTAGAGGTTTAGGAAACTTTTAGCCTGAATTTGGCCGGAAATAAGCCTGAAAACAGCCTCGATAGTGCGCCTCAATGCCTAGGCGCGCGCCTCACAGGGCGCAGCGCACTTGGTGCGCCTGGTTGAGCCTAGGCGCGCTTTTGACAACTATGTCTCTTACACAAGACCATTTTAGATAAAAATACTGAAATTTTTGTGAACATGCTATTTTACTTTCCACAAAGCTATGTTTTTCATGATATGAAACCGAAAAACCAGTAATTATAATTTGTATAGTTGGTCCAAGTATGGAATGGAAACCGAAACCAACAAGTTCAATTCTTGCTCAAGGGACCGGGTCAACTGAGTCAATTAAGGTGCCTGTGGTTCAAGTTGAAAGTCAAACTCCAGGCCTGTTTGCAGCCCGTGATTTTGATTCCAAGGACGCATCCTACACGCTGGAGAAGAAGCTAGAGGAATCACACATTTCAGATGAACATGTTATTATTCCAAACCATCTTCATGTTCCTGAAGCTGAAAAACTCGGATTCTACTTCGGGAGTTTTGATGCCAGTTTCAGTTTTAATGCAGCCTCCTTAAACGAGCCTGGGCCTGCACCTGTGAGTGACAAGAGTTCCGAGGCTTCTGAGGTGGTTGATGAAACTATAGATGACCAGCCCAGGTTTGTGACGTTTTCCGTTTCAGTTGTTTATCCAAGGATTAAAAACTACTCAAAGACAAGTCAGGTTTGTGATATCTTCTCACACCATTATTAAAGTTTTGTTTTTAGAGAACAAAATAATGCTTTGGCAAGTGCTGATGATGAAGATCATCCTGACCGTCCATCATCATCTAATAACATACCCGAGAATCTATCAACAGAAGGTGACGTGTCATCAAATTCGGGACCTGATCATCATGAATCCAAACAAGAGACTTCACTCCCAACAGCAAGTCATCAATACCCAATTCATAACACATCTCCTAACTTTAGTTTCGGCTTCATTCCACCGATGATTGGGACCCACCTTACATCTTTTGAACCCAATGAGTCTCATAGTCATGATGGTTCTCAAGTCCCAAACTTTGTAGTAAGTATTTCTGTATTTGGCTTGTTGCCCGCCTACCTGCTATCCTTATGTAATTTGCTGCTTTTATTGAAATGAAAAACAATTAGCAAAATAATAATAATAATAATAATAATAATAATAATTAAAAAAAAATAGAAGTTTACAACCAAAAGTTTTTACAGACATCCTTTTCCATTTCCAGGTTCCGCAACCGTTTGACCCAGCAAGCTATTATGCTCAGTTTTATCGTTCTGGTACTGACATGGATGGCCGCATATCACCCTTTCATTCAACCGGAGTTTCAACCAAGTTTAATGCAAACATTCCTGTGTTATCTCCACAAGCTTCTCATTCTTCTCATGAGGTTTGTGTTTCTTTATTTGTGTGTCTTGACATCTGGGTGGGCCGGACGGGTTAGGCAACACATTACACGCCAAAACGTGTTCGGGTTAGAACATGAAATTTCTGACCCAGAACACTTTTTCTTCTTCTGTATTTGAATGTGATTACATAAAATATATATAATATTACAATAGGGTAGGGATCTTAAGAGAACCAACCCCTATTTGAGAACTGAGAGAACCATTCTGGGCCACACATTTCATATAAAGGCAAAAAAAAAAAAAAAAAAAAATTTTTTTTTTTTTTTTTTAATCGCACATTTTTATGCAAGGAAATTTTTTTTTTTTATTTTTTTTGAATTTTTTTTTCATTTATACATATGTGTATATGTCAATTATACATATGTGTATATAGCAATTATACATATGTGTATATAGCATTTTTCAGCTATACATATGTGTATATTTCAGTTATACATATGTGTATATTGCATTATACATATGTGTATAATGCAATTATACACATGTGTATACTGAAAAGAAAAAAAAATAAAAAAAAAAAATTTTTCTTACATATAAAGCAGCGATTTTTGCAAAAAAAAAAAAAAAAAAAAAAAAAAAAAAAATTGCCTTAGAGAAATGTGTGGCCCAGAATGGTTCTCTCAGTTCTCAATTTGGGGAAAGGTTCTCATTTGAACCAAATCCTATATATATATATATATATATATAGGGAATGGATATAAAGAAAATCCTCCTTATTTGGTAAACTCTGGAAACTCTGACTTCCCAATATTTTTTTTTTTGAAAAAAATAGGGCAAGTAATATACATGATTTTAAACATTTTGGGCTAAAAAAATTAAAAAAGCGCCGAGTATTTTTTTTTTAAAAAAAAAAATAAAATTTTGACTAACACATGTTAAGCGCTAATAACAGGTGTTAACAATGTGTTAACTATATGTAAACAGTAGATGTTTTTTATTTTTTAAAAAAAAAACCGTTCGGCGCTTTTTCGATTTTTTTTGGCTCAAAATGCTTAAAAAATGTATATTACATACCCTATTTTTTTCAAAAAAAAAAAATGTTGGGAAGTCAGAGTTTCCAGAGTTTACCAAATAAGGAGGGTTTCCTCCATATACTTTACCTATATATATATCGCTAAAGGAAATTTTCACCGTGTTTTTTTTAATTCATTTTATAGGATGTTGTATTGAAAATACACTTTGGACAACTTTTAAACCGATTTTACCGGTTTTGTTTTTAGATAATCAAACATAACCCTAACAGTAATGTTTGGCATCCCAACTGCAGGTTGGGAACTCATTAACGTTATCTGGCGCTAGTCCAACACCAATAACCACCACACAAACTGGTGGATTAGCCGCATCTCAGCAACCATTACCTGTTTTCAGGCAACCAACGGGGTTCATTTACCACCTTACCCTCCGAACTATATTCCATACAGTCCGTATTTCCCTCCATTTTATGTTCCGCAACCAGCTCTTCACCAATACCTGAGTAATACATTCCCACAACAACCTCAAGCTGGTAGTATGTACCCGGCCCCACCCGTACCTAGCCTAAATATCCACTTCCGCAATACAAAACGAATAGTAATACAGGGAATCCGGTTAACATTGGAATGCCCGGAAGCTATGGACCGTATGGTTTAAACCCAGCTGGCTATAATTCTGGTTCAGCTGCTACAGCTGGCAACTCGACTTCCGAAGAAGACCTCGGTGGGTCCCAGTTTAAGGAAACTAACGTCTACAATACCGGACAACAGGTTAGTATCATTTGTTCTGGTTGATAATATAAGAGTTAATGGCCAAAATCGTCCATGAGGTTTGGCCAGTTTTGCTACATCAGTCCAAAATCGAAACTTTTTACATCTGGGTTCTTCTGTTTTACATTTTGTTGCCAAATTCGTCCCTGACACTAAACCCAGTTAACTATTATCGTTAACTCTGAGGGTATTTTTGTCTTTTTAGCTGCTCCCTTTTTAAAACCCAATTTAAACAAAGTTATTCATACCCCCAGAAGACAAAAATACCTAGATGTAAAAAGGGGGCAACCAAAAGACAAAAATACCCCCAGAGTTAATGACAATAGTTAACTGGGTGGTTTAGTGTCATGGACGAATTTGGCAACAAGATGTAAAACAGAAGGACCCAGATGTAAAAAGTTTCGATTTTGGACTGATGTAGCAAAACTGGCCAAACCTCAGGGACGATTTTGGCCATTAACTCATAATATAATGATAAATAATAACATGTTGTGAATCATATGTTTTTATTTGCAGAGTGAAGGTTCAGGTGCATGGATGGCTGCACCTGGCCGAGACATGTCCGGTCTACGGGCTAATTCTTTCTATAACATACCTCAAGGTGGTCAAGTTGCTAATATTTACCACCACCCGGTTCAACCAGTAACCACAAGTGCGGTCCACCCACTTCTCCAACAGTCCCAAACGTTGGCTGGACCAGGCGTTGACATGGGAGCCGCACCTCAAGTCAACTGGCCTAACAACTACTGAAAGGAATGAAACCACCAATTTTAACAAATAGTACGGATTTGAGAGGAAACCAGTGATAAAAACTAAAGACGGTGCGTTATTGGCTGGATTCGCGTGTAAATCGTTTGTAGGAGGCTGGAATTTTCGACATATATTTATCGCTCTCGAGGATGTATGTAAAAAAAGAATATGATGAAAATATGAAATCCTCTTGTAACCGTTAAAATGACCAATTTTTAAAAGTTAGTTGGGCCGGTTTACAAATTCTTTCCTTTTGGTGTTGCTTGTAAAATGTAAAGTGCACTTTGAAAGCAAGAAAGGATGCATTTGAGGTGGTGTAATTAACATTCAAAAATTGTTTGTTTGTTTATGTTTTTCTATTTTACAGGGTGTAAACTAGCCGAGTCGAGTACCCGAGCTAGTCTTGAGAGAACTCGTCTTGTAGCTCACGTCTAAAGCTAAAGTTTGCGGTAATGTTTCGAGCTCGGTTTTGACCCGTCTTGTTTATGTATACACGTACATGATATACATATAATGTATAATTATATATCTACATTGTGTAAGTTAAAACTTGTTTGTTTTTATATAGGCTTTATAAAGTTGTTTAGATTCATGAGTCTAGTGAAGTTTGACTGATGAAACTTGGGTGAGGAACAAGTGTACGGGCATTAGCATTGCATACGGTTCTACAATAAAATTGACCCTATCTTCCATCAAATAAAGAAAAAAACAGGTTCCCAATCTCTCACTTGCTCATCCCTCTCTCATAAAAGATTGTCTATCATCTCCCGACGGCCTTTAGTCATCTCTATAGCATGTTAAAAAATAATCGCAAAAATCCAAACATTTATCTATCCAGCCATAAGGTAAATCGGCAGCACGAAAAAAATTGTGCATCATTTGCATACCGGTGGCAGCTTCGAATAGGTTGTTTAAAAATAAGTTTTCATTTAGAATCGAGCTCTGTTGGATTTAGCTTTTAACAAGTTAATTCTGAATAGACTGTACGGTTGTTCTTTTAGAATGACTAGCATCCACGCACCCTCTGGTTATAGTTTTAATTCTACACCAATATTCACTACGGGACTCAAACCTTTTGACCTCATGAGATGTACACTGCTTTACACATCTCTTGATACTACTAGACAAGAAGTGCTTTCGACAAGTAGTTACTACATTAAAACTAACACATATGCATATGCATAAGACTACACGGAGTGGGGCGTGGAGAAGGGAGGTGGGCACTCCCCATACGTCTCAAACACTGACATTGCCCCTTGAATTCCTTTGAAACTTGAGTGTTATTTTTCAAAACATCTCCACGCCCAACACCACCCCATGTTTTTTTATGCATAGTGCAAAGCCCACTTAATGTATGTGGTAGGGTGGGGGCTTTGCTCTAGTCCTTATGACTGTGACATCTAGAGCGAGAAAAAGAACTTTATTGTTACTTCTTATTGGATAAATATAATATATAACTACCAGTAGTTTAGGGTTTGCTATTCAGAAAGGGATGACGACGCAGCTTGTTGCCTGCCTTTCCGCCATCTTGATGTAATTTTCTTAGTCATGGAATGAAAGTAGTATTTTGTTAAAGAATAAAAAACACTAAGATCAAGAAAATAAAAAAAATAATGTATATAAATTACTCTTGTATCTTTTTTTTACGCACACATATTATTAACACGCATTCTCCGATCTTAAGTTTAAACCTTTACTAATGTTTAGGGGTAACTTTGTAGAAATGTAACCAAGTTTACTAACTGTTTCAATTAAGTCACTGAAACTTTTTTTGTCTATATAAAGTCACTCAAGTTTCATTTATTGTCCAATACTATGTAATTATCAGGTTTCCAGGTTGAAGTGATGATGTGTCAGGTTTTAATATTTTTTTAATAGATTTTTAAAATGTGTAAAATAAATTTTTTTTTTTGAAATCTTCATTTTATAAAATCCACCTAATAAAAAAATATATCCATATAAGCATTAAAATGAGAGAAAGAAAAAGAAAAAAAAAGAAGGTAACCTGGTGACCTGGTAATTACATAGTATTTGAACAATAAATGAAACTTGAGTGACTTTAAAGAGACAATAAAAGTTTGAGTGACTTAATTGGAACACCAAGCAAACTTGGTTACATTTGTGTGGCATTTCTCCTAATGGGTATTATTAGTTTACACATTTTGATAACATTATGAATTATTATGAAAAATACTTTACACATCCTGAAACACTTTGCATAAACACTTTTGGTAGCTTTATTATGAAAAATACTCTACACGACTTACACTAGAAAACATCACATAAAGAAATTTAACATTATAATATTTATCCAATTGTAACAAGAAATAACAATAAAGTTGTTTGTTACTTTAAAGTACATATGCATGTGTTGTCTTTATCTGAATGGCTTGATGCTACTTGTTTAGATTCTTTATACATGATTCCTTCCTTACTTCCTAACCTAAATTTTGACCATGGTCCCACCATTATCTCATTTTCCTCTTGTGGGATTTGTGTCTAAATTCCAAAATAGTATAATACATATTATTTTATCATATTAGTACCACTACTTCTATTATTTTATCAATTTCTGAAAGAATATTCTGCATGTTTTAAACACTTCATATTGCCATATGTAATATGTTTAATAGTAATCGCTGCTTTTAATGTTGTAATATATTTTACTTTAATCGGTCTTTATTTTATTATCAGTTTATTCATGTTTATTTAATCCTTTAAGTTCTTCCATTTAGAGTATTTAACTTTAATTTCTTTTAAACATTTATAACTTTGTTACAATACAAAAACACATAATGAAATCCTAGTAAAGAGATACAAAAAATTTGAGTAACTTTTGTAAGACACTCATTGAACCCTCTAGCAATACCGAATAAACAATTAGTTAGTTACGACACGTGTCATAATTCTATGTTTTTTTTGTGTGAAAGTGACAGGTTGCAGCGTGTTGGTTAGCTTTAGGAGCGTGGCATGCTATTTCTAGTTGGTGTCAAGTTCCTCAGCTCTTCGCCTTCTCGGTGAGAGATCTGTAGGAGGTGCACAAGTTTCAAGTTTGTGGGTTCGTCTTGGACTTGGGAAGAAGTTCTTTATGAGATAGTCATTATTGCTTGTTGGAGGATTTGGAAGGCGAGGAACGGGTGTCTTTTCTTTAAGAAAAAGATCAAGGTGGTGGAGATCGTAGCGGAGGTGAAATCGGTAAAATATCTTTGGTTTAAAGTGGACACAAACTTAGAATCATAGAGTCGCAAAACTAGTGTAAGTTAGAATTCTTGTAATGTGATGTATAGCTTTTTGGGTAGCTCTGTTTCATCTTGAAACAGATGAAACAGAGCTGGCCTGTCGTTAATGAAGTTTACTTTTCACAAACAAAAATCTATCCGTTTTCCATCCATTTTTTTTTGTAAATATATCTTATCTCAAAATATTATCTTAAAATCCACACATCTTCATTACAATCTATTTAATATTTTCTTTATCGTATATTACACGGTTCCCTACCTAACATTAAATAAATAAAAGATACCATCATTAATAATTAATAATATCAAATAAATGAATGGAATTTATTAATAAATACATTTTATTTTTAACTATGTTAAGTATTGTGTGTATTATTGCATGGCAGGTGTAGTAAATCATTAACAAACGATAGAGACATGGGAGATGAAGATGGGTCCGGTCTATTCATGAGTCGCTACAAACAAACACTTATCGATCATATATCCGATAATATTATCACCGGAGACCTTACCACCAAAATTCAAGCTGCTACACAGATTCGAACCTTCATTCGCCATCACATGAATCATCATCATTCTTCCCATCATATTCGTGCCAAATTCGGCGAAGCCGGAGTTATTCAACCGCTTGTTCTCATGTTGTATTCCAAGAATCATGACGCTCGTCATGCCTCGTTGCTTGCTGTTCTTAATCTCGCCTCTAGAAATGAACGGTTAGTTATTGTGCAGTTTGTTAACCGGGTAGTTTTATATAGTTGCCTTTAAAAAATCCCTCCGCTCGTTGACCTTCTCAACATACATAACAACAGCACAATGAGAGAATTAGCCACTGCTGCAGTTATGACGTTGTCAACGGCCCAATCCAACAAACAAACCATCATAAACTCCGGCGTCATTCCACTACTAGTTCAAATCCTCAGTTGTGGGACTGTTCAAGGAAGAGTCGATGCTGTCACCGCCCTCTATAACCTAACAACCTCAAAACAACAACCAAACATAACCCCTGATGCTAATGCAATCCCTCCTCTCATTAACCTCCTTAAAGAATGCAAAAAGTCGTCGAAGTTTGCTGAAAAGACCACATTTTTAATTGAAAGTATTATAAAGACCGAAGAAGGAAGATTAACGATGACAAACACAGTAGATGGGATACTAACATTGGTGGAAACGATTGAAGACGGATCTTTAATTAGTACTGAACATGCGGTTAGAGCTTTACTTACATTGTGCTTAAGCTGCAGAAGTAAATACAGGGAACTTATACTGAACCAAGGCGCTATTCCTGGACTGTTACGGTTAACTGTGTATGGAACTGATCAAGGCCAGGGTATGGCTAGGACCCTACTGGACTTACTTAGGGACTCACCTTCAGAAAAGAGACCAAGTTCAACGGTTATTGATAAGATGGTTCATGATATTGCAGCTAGAGTTGATGGGTCGGAAAAAACTGCAGCATGTTTACTGCAAGATTTGGTTCAAAGAAGCACGAGTAAAATTCAGAATGCTACTTAAAAATTGCTCGTTTTCACTTACGCTCAATCTAACCCATTGTCCACTTGCCTTATTACTACTAATGTGTAGCATAACTTCAATGATGATTTGACCTATATACATGAGGAAAATAAGCACTGCAATCTGGATGGATCTTAAGTGCAACAAAAGCAAAATGGAGGGGTTCATTTGTAAATATTAAAAACTCAGAGGACTGAATTGTAAATTTTTAATTTGTTTTTGGCTGCTCTAAGATCTGTATGCTTTTCCTTTGTAGATGAGTAAGTGTCAAATTACACTAACTTGGCAGTACTACAAATCTTTAATCTGATAATTCAAAAGAAACCAAGAACAAGTATGAAAGTTCTGCGATAAACGTATCGTACATGAGATCAAAGATTGTTCTTATATACAGGTGTGGAACAAACACAACAAAACATTGCAACTGTTATTTATGAGATAATCCAATTTTCGAAATCTGTTTGACTAGTAAGGCGACTGGTTCACTGAACGGCCATGTTATGACAAACGTTGGAATATGAAAGATGTCAGAATACGATTAAGTAAAATTAATTGAAACACACATATCTAACGTGTTTACAGAACCTAATCGTCTGTCTATCATCTCTGTCTATGGAGATCAAAGCGAGGATGTGCCATAAGACATTTCAAAGTTGAGCATGGCTTTCCTTTTACGGTACAAGTTGCAAGCCAAAACTGCATACTTAGTCGAATCATCCATTTCCTTGCTTATAAAACTTTCAGCCACAAATTTGTATTATTCAACATTATAACCTTTAAAACCTAAACGCTTCGGGTTTGACTCAACGGGTCATAATCATAAGCATCACCTACCTTCACAAACCGTCCTTTCACACGCTTTCTTACATCTGCTCGTTCCTTTCGTGTAGCATATCTTACTCTCTTGTCAAATCTATAAATCATGTCAAAAAGACGAGTTTAAGGTTTTTCATAGATTTCAATCACATCATACATATGACTAAAGAGAATTAGTATGTAGAAGTGGCAAAACGAGGTTGGGTAGTCAAAAAGGGTAATTATTTATCAGGGTCGACTCAACGTATATTATTTACCATAATAATCCAACTTTTTCACGCAAAATGATAAAAGCCGGTTTTATTCACTAATAGTATATTTAGTAAATTTTTTGTTTTACCCGTATGACCCGTAAGAAATAAAAGTAACCCAAATCAACCATTAACAAGTATTTGGGTCAGAATTGCCACTTCCAACTTAGAGCAGTAAAAAGACTTACTTTCGCATTTTCTTTTTTTCCTTGTAACGTAGGACCGCGTCACTTCTGCTACCAGAAGGGGTGGTGGGTTGATCACGGGTCGGGCCAGGCCCAGGGCCCGAGTTGGACCATGGTGGCTCGCCCAAGTAAAGCATCGAAGAAGCCCCACAGTCTTGATATTCATTAGCACTGGTTTCACCAGTGAGACTTGAGAATGAGATATTCGAGTGTTGCCTTGCATAACAAGGGGGCGGTTCTGTTTTACAGCTCATTAACGAGTCGGCTGATGCAGCATTACTGCATGCAGGCTGCGCTTGATTCGCTTGTCCAGTTGAAGATTCCTAACCACAAAATAAAAGTTAATACCAAAAATCACCACTTTTTTTAAGTAGGGTTGCAAATGAATCGAACTTTTATCAAGTTCAAGCCTGAGCTTGAGCATAGGAAACAAACTCGATACATATAATAATGAGCCGAGCTTAAGCTTATGCAGGCCCGTCCTGAGCTCTTATCAAAGTTTTAGAATCTTATATATATATATATATATGTGTGTGTGTGTGTGTGTGTGTGTGTGTGACATATATACATAAATTGGATGAAGGTTTATTGCAACTTTTTATGTATGATTACAATGCGTTTGTATATCTGCAATATTGTTAGTAATTAAATATGAATATCCAAATCAAGCTCGAGTTGATCTTATATCTTCCTCGGGCCAAACTTGAATATGCATCATGACGGCTTGTCGAGTCACCAAGTAGAGCTTGAGGCTTAGCCTAAAATCGTCAAGCCTAGCTAGAACTCGGCTTGACCCGTTTGCAGCCCACTGACTAGAGTCAAGTCAAGCCCACTAAGCTCACTCGTTAGGTTGCTCATTTAAGAGAGCTCTTAAGAGAACATTGTAATTACCTAATAGCCCACATAAAAAAGAAAAAAAGTTGGTTCATATAATTTCAAGCTTGAGCCAGAGCTGACCCTGGCTCGGCTTGTGAACAGACCTACCCATGACATTTAGCTCCGTAAAAGCCTTGTCTGAAAAATATTAAGCACACTAGGTTGAATACCACAGCTTGATGAAACATGTAACACATCAAGCATACCACAACTTGTAAATAAACTTTGTGCTACTTGAAGATGGCAAATGACATAATACCTTTCCGGCATATGAAGATTCAGCGCCACCAAACAAGCTATCAATCCCGTCTTTTGCAAAAAGATGTTCAGGGTCATTATGGCCTACACCAAAGAGTTCTTCATAGTTCTCAATGCTTAAGTCAACTTCATCCATACTAAAGTCAGCATAGAATCCCTCATCATCAAGAAGCGGCTCAGGATCTTTTGTCCCCAAATGTGACATCTACATATAAACATAATAATCAAAATCATAGGGGGCGTTTGGATGTGCATTTTGAAAGTATTTATGTAGATTTTAATAACCAAAATCAGATAATGTTGGTAAATATGCTATCTTGGATTTGTTAACGACTAAACTAATATAAAACGATTAGAATTCACCTTCGATGCAGAGGAACATACGGGTCCAGCTTGTTGAACTATAACTTGTGACTTACTATCAACATGAATACCCAAGGGACCCATCCAAACATTTGAATTATTTCCACTTGCAAGTAAATCTTGATTGTTATTATTATTGTTGTTGTTGTTGTTGTCGTCGTCACTTCTAAAAGGTCCTTGGCTATTATCAGCAATGCTCATTGAGCCCATTTCTTGCTCACAAGTAGACTGGTTAACAAAACCTGAATCTGATATAAATGACCAAATGGAAGAAAGTTCTACAGCAGAAGGGCAGCCCGAATAGCCATTTAATGTCTGTTTACTGTGTTTTGTTGACCCGTTATGACCAACCCAATCACAGTTTTGACACAGTGAGACTTTTTCTTCTATACATCTAACCAATGCAGGCTGTGAATTGCATCTATCACATACAAGTGTTCTTGAATGGCGTTTTGATAGTGCGTTGGCAGAATGAACAATACGATCACACGATAAACATAAATAGGCTGCATCTGATCTACAATACACCATTGATCTTGCTTCCCCACAATGATCACAATGGTAACCCATTCTTTTTATTCGAGGGACCAAAACAGCGTTTCCAGTCTCCTTGTTCGCTCAATGTTGTACGAAACCTGCAATAAGCATATGATAAATGAGAAATATGATGATGAAAATGGAATTTTGCTCCTTTTTTACCAAAAAAAGGAGACACTTTATTGATTCAGAATATGTTCTAAGGTACTAAAAAGGGTCAATTTAAGAACAATTTATCATGGGATTCGATAAACATATCTGATACGTCGAATATAGTATATTTGCCAGTAGTGATTAAAGAGAATATCTTTTAAGTTTTAACATGATTGGAATGGAATCTTCATCTATAGAA
Source organism: Ambrosia x helenae (assembly GCA_030844895.1). NCBI lineage: Eukaryota > Viridiplantae > Streptophyta > Magnoliopsida > Asterales > Asteraceae > Ambrosia > Ambrosia x helenae. The sequence goes on along the minus strand of JAUTDX010001620.1, from coordinate 35,905 downwards.
TGTTAGAGCAAAGTTATAAAAGGTTTCTTTAGATTGGCTATATACATATACATATATACATAAATTATACTGAATTCTGCAAGAAAACATAAAATCATTGACAACCAAAGGGTCATAAGTGCAAAAAAGTCAAACAAAAAGGATGCATGACAGATCAAACTTAGAAGAATAAAATGGAATCATAAATCATATCATAGGGAAATTATATCGAAACAGAAGGCAAACGGGCAACAAGTTGCGCCTGCTAAACGAAAACCAAAACAAAGATGAAAGATCAACACAACAATCAGGTCAACTGGAGAAAAAAGAAAGAGCAAAAGTCCACAAAAACATCTTAATTTTTTTCAAGAAAACACAATTTCCTGCAAAAAAAAGTTACCAAAATTTAAATCAAGAAATCAAGCCCACAACTTTAAGATCAAGAAAGATAAAAAAAATCCCATTTTTATAAAAGAAAGACAATCAAAATCCAGAAAGCTTACTATGTTATTGAACCCCAGATGGGCTGCAGATGATTTAGTTGCAGGATATATGTTTGGGTGGTATTGTGTGACTTGTGAGGTAGGTGTTGGTTCTGGATTTGTCTAGTGTTGGTGTGTTAGATATCTCTGACAAAACAAAATTTCCCAAGTGGCAAAAAGTGCACAAGAGAGAGAAGAAAGATGGGTGGGTTTGGAAAGGTGGGGCCTTGTCATTTTCATGACATTGGAAAATTAGGCCCTCTTACTGAATTGTTTGGGTCAATTGCAACTTTAGTCCTTTTTTATGGGAGGACAATGATTTTAGTCTAACAATCATAAATTCTTGGTTATTGGGTCAAATCTGGATTGTATCGGATTGGGACCAGTTATGTACATTTATGATTCTTTGTCAATAGTGTGGAAAAACTGGTTTTTCGTTATATCCGGTTTGATATACACCTTGTTTAAAGTTATTTTGTGTTCTTTAATGAATAATGTTGTTTTCGTAAAAAATACACTTGCATGACTGTTTTAGGGATTTTGGTATATTGAAGTGATTTAGGACTAAATTCGTTTTAAGTTGACTCAAAATCAACATAAACCTACATTGATAATGAAACGTGTGAGAGAAAATGTTTTTTCTAAGTTAGGAAACAGTTAAACAAAAATATATATTCTAACTAGATGGTTAAAGACAAACACTTAAGGTGATGTGGGTTGTAGTGAGACATTAGATCTTTGGTCTAATAGTATTGGTGAATTCTTCTCACCTAAGTGATGAGGGTTCAAACCCTATTTCACGTCACCTTTGATGTTTTTTTTATTGATTCACCACACATATGCTTACGATCATAGTCTCATTTTTATGTATTACATATGGATTTTGCTAGAAACATTAAACATTAATAAAAAAACTACATTCCTAGAACTCAACAAAAAAAAAAATAATAATAACTATTATGTGTTTCTAATACATCATGCCTAGACATCATGTGTCCCATTATCACAGATGTGGTTGTTTTTTTCCTTCTAAAACAATAATCTTTTGAGTTTTCACACATGATGAAGAGAAAGTGCACACTTCAGAAATTAGGCAGATCGGCAAACATGCTTTAAACTGGAGGACCAAAATGTAACTTCTATCATGTTTAAGGACCACTAATGAAATTATGTCATTTTTGTCTTAGTGCTGCAAATCTATCTGCTAAAATATATAATTAAGAATCTTATCCTTAAAAAAAAATAAAAAAAATCTTATCCTTCATAGTATATTTCACTTTTTATATTTGTTTAAATGAAATAAAAAACTTTTCTTTTTGGTGCTTTCTGGACCCACCATCTTGTAAAGTTCTTACCTTTAAGATTATTCAATTATAGTTAAATGGGGTCCCTTAATATTAAATTATTTATATGATTAAAACATTTGTTTTATTTCCATTTTTGTAGAAAAATGAAGTTGGTTTGTTGTGATTATAAGTTTTTTGTTGTAACATGAAATTATTCTAGAGAAAATTCCAAAGAGTAGGCTTTGAGAAATTAAGGTATTATATATAAGCCGTAATATATAAGTACTATAATTAAATTTAAAATGATTTTTTATGTGTAAAAATAAATACAATATTTAATCACATTTTGATTTTATGATCACATAGTTTTATTTGTCATCCAAGTCACTAATTAACATCAACACAAAGTTTATGAGTTGGAGTCTCACCTATACCAAATTTATTATAATAGCCTTTGATTTGCACATAAGGCTACCACTCAACCAGAAAGCTTCATTGACATACTTAGACATATAATCTATATCTATATCTATACTACTATATAATACATTTTAGATGGGCAACAAATTATTTTGCTCTCTTTTTTAAGATGACATATGAAGAGGCATAAGCATACATCTCTATATTTTATCTCCTTTCTTCCTATTATGCCCCTTTAGACAACATATGATGTCCATGGTATATGTGTCTAATGCATGGTTAATATCTTCTCCACAATGTAACCTCCGACTCCTTTATTGCCATTATACTAATTGAAACCCCATTAAAACCCAAAGTTATGATTAGTTAGAATATAATCAATAATGTGATGAAATATAATCATTATACTAGTTGCCTTTATTGTCGTCGTTTATTTCAATAATGTGATTAAATAAAGCAAATGTACAAGAAAAAATAGGAATCATTTATAAATTTGCTTCTATTTCACCCTTTATTTATTTAAAGTATAAAATAATTTCGACAAAAATCTTACAAAACATAGTTAATATCACTAATATTCAATCATTTAATAAAAAACATAATTTAATATACTATTATTTGATAATAAGTAACTTATAACAAAACTACAAATATACATGTTTTAAAGTAGTTCTTTACCTGAAAGAGCTGCTACAATCTTCATAGCCTTTCTCTTGTCTTTATCATCATTCAATTCGAATGTTAATATAAACTTCTGCAAATTCAACAAAACATATAAATAATTCAGTTAATTTATTTAAACCTTTTCAAGAGAAAATTTATAATAAGTCAATGTTGTTATTTTCAGGTAAATTTAGCATTAGCATTTTACAAGAATTAACTGAATTATTTAATTAGCATTTTATTACAATGTCATGCATTAGTTTTTCAATTAGCATTTTACAAGAATTAACGGACTCCATTTAACACTCTTCAATGCAACATGTACATATAACGATTCTAATCACACACCTTTCAACTTCTCAAATACAAATAGTCACATATCCCAATTAATATCCGGCATCCATAATTTCTGCTATAAAACCTATCTGCACCATTCTTCCCTCTCAACAACCTTCAATGGATCAATAAACCATAAAATGAAAGAACTTTTGAACAACGACTTTTGAATAAAGACTATCAACTCAACGAAGAGATCGGGTGAGGTCGTTTGGGGTTCTTTATACCATCTACGGCAACTCTTTCACCTGTAAATTAATTGAAAAACGTCTCCTCTTTAATCAAAACGACAATGAGTGACTTGAAAAAGTGCCTAGCATTGTCCAAATCCATCGTCTCTATGAAAAGGTAGGTATCGTGCATCTTGTTATTAAGTCGAATCATATTTTGTTCGAACCTCGATGGAATTTGAAGCTTGATGATTTTGGATCTAGGGAGTGCTTTATGATGAATGCGTGTGGGATGACTTAGATTTGAAATCTCAGTTTCTATCGCGCAGCATGCTTTTCGCCTACTGGTAAGACAAATAACCATGGTGGAGTTGGATTTAAATGCGTTAACATTTTTTAGTAATTTAGGTTTGGCACCTATACAATAGGATAACTGTGTATAAGATGAAGAAGATGTATACATGAAAGCTTTGCTTATTACATAGGATAAAATATGAATATTTGTCATCTTCAAGAGAAGGTCCAAACTTTAACTTTGTGATTTTATTTTTAATGTTGTTGTATGTATGTTCCTGTATTTGATTTGATATGAAATGTTGAATTAAAATATTATATTTCTCCATCCTTTTTTTGCATTCAGAATGAACTTGTCTTGTTTGCTACAACAGTATTCACGGGTGGTGGTGCATTTACAATAGAAAAATGATAAGTTTCTTTTGATGGCAAGTGTTCTTAATTTTTATTGAAGAATTGTTAAAAGAAATCATGATTGATTTTAACTTAATGTGTATGATCAGTTTTTACATTTAAGTGTATGAAGTTTTATTTATTTATTTATTGATGTGTACTATTAGTGTTATTTTTCATTCAATTTTGTTTGGAGGGGTGATTAATTATTGTGCAAGTACGAGGCTATTAGTGCCTTGATAAATGGTGACTCCAAGTATCTAAACACTTATTCTTTCTGATGAAGATAACGACATAATGTCTACTAAAAGTCATCGTAAAGGACATCTACTTCATATTCAATTAACCTTCATGAGAATTCTGTACAAATTGGAGTTGCTAGTTTTTACCTTCCAAGTATAGTTTGGATACTATGACATTAAATTATATGAATAAAACTATTAACATAAGTACTACACAATATATTCCAAGAGGATTGATAAACTAACAGGATTGAATATTGCGCTGCAAATCGTCATCCCGCTGCAACGCGCGGGCTCTCCACTAGTTTGTTACAATATGTGTTATATAGAATATGAAATGTATACAAAAAGGTATGCTACGTACGTAAGGTTTTCACATTTTACATCCACTAACATTAATCAGTTATTGTTTGTTATATTTATTTAATATATTAATTTATAAGTAAATACTAAAAAAATAAATTTGTGACAAAAAAATACAAAATTCATTTAATATTTTTAACTGATAAAAAAAATACTAAAAGCTGACATAATATATAAAAATTAATCATAGTCACGTGGAAAATGGCTCCAAATATGCTTCAGCAAATACACACGAAGGTTGTTACTTGTTTCTCTATCTCGCATTGCTTGACAAGTTGCTTGTTTCTCTTCGGTTATAATGTTGATAAGAGGTAACGCGATGTTGATGCACATAAAAACAAGTTGCCTGTTTCACATCATTTGGGGTGTAATTCAGTTGTTTTCTTGTAAAAATATAGTAAACAAGTTACTTAGTTGATGACTTTTGATTTTTAGGAACAAACGAGGCATCAAATTATAAAGATGGCATTCCTTCAATTCTATCAATTTTTTTCAAAAAAACTAACCAAGACATGGCCTCGTGCGCCACCTGATATGCCCCGGTGTCTCACTCTTGGCAAAAAAGAAAAGGAAGAGACCAAGGCAATGAGGTCATCTCTAATCAAACACGCCCAAGTGCCTAAGACCCCAAGTAAATACAAAAGTGTGTGGTCCCCACATAGTTAACCACGGTCGTGCCTTACCTAGGCAATGGGTCGTGCCCCTATGCAAAAGTCAACTCTACAGCAGTCACAAACGATAAAAAGGTGCAAAATTCAATGGCATGGGTCGTGCAACTGAGAAACGGGGCCATGCCTCACGCTCTGAACAACCTATAAACTGAGGATATGCCACCACAATGTTTCTATCTTAGTTTTACTTCAGTTTTAAGTACTTCGAGTTTGTAAGAACTCTTTTAATTAATCATTCTTGTATGTTTATCTTTATCAATTAAGTTTGATGATGTTTTTTATACCCATGAGTGGCTTAGTTTTTGTATCACTTATTCACTTTGCGAATATGACCCGTTAGTGGCTTTTTAAAACCCCGTGTTATGCATAACTTTATAGCTTATGTTCTTAAACTTTCTGTAAATAATATATACACATTTAACATATTAGATATGTGTCAGTATTCTTTTTGAGTATCACAACTTTGTTATTTAAGTTTTATGTTTTGATTATGGTGCATCATATGTATAACTAAATCTAATAATACTAATAATAGTGTGGTAAATATATATCTTTTACTAGGTTATATACTTGGAGCTTTCATATGAGAAAGAATTGAGATAATTATAAGACTTTGAAGGGATAGGGTACCTAATCCTGACGTGGAGAGCAACCCTATTCCATAAAATGCACCTCCTACAAGGAGTCCGCGGAACTCCAATAAGCGGAAAACAACTTCAGAATAGAAGACATCTTGATGTCCACGGAACCAAACCTGCGCATGCTAACAAGCTCATGCGCAGGATCACATCAGCTAGGTGATGTCACCATCACAAAAGAATCTCCGCGCGTGGATGTACGCGCGGAATATTCGACTAACATCAGCTTTTGGTACGAGGATGTACGGAAGGTCAATAATGAAAAGGATCCGGTCTTAGGCTCAGTAGGCTTTGCGCCAATCGGAGACCAACACGTGTCAGGGATGGTCCTACAACCCCTGACAAGGAACAGTGATATGCCTGCTTCCATGCTTCCCCCATGCTGCTGTGAATAGTACACGCCAAGAGTACTGTGCAGGCATATCCACCTGCGCCCAGACATCGCGTCAGACACCGCCAGCTGGTTAACCATGCTGTGTCAGGGAGAAGCGTCATCTGCGCCCAATCACGACGCGCCACGTGTACTTCCAGCAGGACAGATCATGCTTTCTCTCACATCAACATTAATTACCACGAGCTACCCACCCATTTTATGGCCCGAAGACATCTTGGACCCGGGACTTGGGCCCAAGCTGATCACCTCAACCATGGGCCATGATGGTTGGCCCATGCTTTCCCCATAAATAGGAGATCACTTTTCCTTCACAAGGGTCGGACAACTCATGCAAGAGTAGCACAAAAGAGAGAGATAGATTTAGAATACTTGTAACAATCATTTTTGTATTTTCTAAGTAATAGGCTCGTGCAATCATTTTATAATCTAAATTTTTTTACGAGAATTCAAGGGTGAGGATAGGTTCACTAGGTGACATGTGTTCTCACCTTAATCATTTTATTATTTTATATACAAACTAACAGAGATTATGAAGATTTAAATTACATTATACGTCAATAGGGGGAGGATCATTTGAGAAGAATTTTAATTTGAGAAGAAAAGAAGAAATAACATTAAATACTTTAACTCACATCACATTAATTATCTAATTAATTAGTTTTAAATATTTTATCTTACACACATCAAAATTTGTTCTACACATATAAAAATTCATCATACACACATCGAAATTATCATACTTTTATCCTACACATATCGATATTATCATTAGGTTTATCCTACATACGTAGAAATTCATCCTACACATAACGAAATTTATCCTTCACTATAAATTATCTTTGCTTTAATGATATATATTTGAAAAACATTTATGATTTCATTTATTTAACTAGTTTATGAGAGTTACAAAAAACTTACAAATTTATTTAACATTAAATACAACTATTAAATGAAAGATTTCTATTGGTTTAAATTTTCTTCTTTTCTTCTTCAAGAAAATTTGTTCTCATTTGAACTCTCCACTATGTCAATATAGATTACATTTATTCGTTCGAAATTGATAAAAAGCAATTCAAACACGAATAAAAGCAATTCAAACATGCAAATTTTATCATGATAAAACTAATCAATGTGTTTTTAATTTCATTTAAAACCATCATTGAAAAATATCCTATATAACTATAAGCAACCATCTTACAAGCAACCACTAAAGGAATGTTCCGAACGTAAGTACAAACTCAGAATTGAAACGCTTTTTTTTAATAGAAGAACCAATATTGTTTTCTGATTATTTAATGCCAACCCCTTTTTAACATGGTGATTTTAATTTAATATAGTATCAAGCTTGAAAACTGAAATTAACAAAAATATTATACAACAAATTAACACAATTCATCGTGTTTACAATTAATACAATACCAAATGAAAACATGGAAAACGTTAGTGAGAACCTCGTATGATTTGGAAAAAAAAATACCAAAAGGAACCTTCTAAAAGTGGAAAATCATAAGTTCGTGGATCCGCCACCAGGACTATCACACATTGACCAGCGAATGAGGTAATGGTATTTAAAAGTTATGAATACATATTGGATCATGTGAATCTAATCCTCATATCTTTTCATGACAATGCGACCAAATACCACCATCAAGTTAGAATAAATAATTAGTAGTGTGGAAAGCAAAGATTACCAAACTAATCAAACACTAATTCAATTGGCCAGAAACTCTCATTTATTCCTAGTAGATAAGTTCCCAAACAAACTAGCTGCCCATGTAAACCCACTTAATTGACTAAAACAAAGAAGAATCAATTCCACAAGTTAACAAACACATATTTGTCAATGAGGTAGCGGTGAAATGGTTGGGGAAAGATTTAGTGTTCCTTGTGACCCAGGTTCGATTCTCACGCTCGTTCGGAATTTGCTCGGAAATTGCTCGTTCGATTTTCCGCTCGGTTGTAAATGAGCCGATCGGCTCGGTTTGTAAACGAGCCAAGCACGAGCAAAGGTCCGCTCGGCTCGGTTCGGCTCGATATAATTTTTATTAATTTATCATATATATAATTATATGTATAAACATTAATTACAATTATATTTATAGTTTTATACATGCCACTCTATTGGGTTTTGGTCAATATATGCATATATAGAGTTATATTTATAGTTATTGGCTCAGTCAACTCAATGATAAATTAACCATAAGTTTAATTGTAAAACCCTAAGTCGTGAAAAAACATGCTTGACTTCCTATTCCCATTAGTTGTCCACCATCAATCATCTCCCACTATCAACCTACGCCACAACAAGACAATCGTTCTCTGTAGTATGCTCAACTAGAGCCTCATTCTCAAACGGTCGAACCTCAGACATCACTAGGCAACGAGAATATTAAAGGAAACATCCCAAATTTATGGTTGTCCAAAAACATTCACCGCTCGTCGCTCGCTCGATGCTCGCAAAAATGTGCACTCGAACACTGCTCGCTCGGTTTCTGGATCGATTGTAAATGAGCCGATCGGCTCGGTTCGGTTTGTAAATGAGCCAAGCACGAGCAAAGGTCCGCTCGGTTCGGCTCGGCTCGTGAACAGCCCTAGTGGCGGATCTAGAAATTATTTTCAGTAGTAACGTTTTTCATTTTTTTCATTTTAGTAGTAATGTTTTCCAAATTTCGTAAAAAAAAACAAATTTTCCACTAATTTTTCACTATGCGAGCGAAGTTGAGTAGCAACGGACGCGGTACCTAGTTACTAACTAGGTCCGCCCCTGGTTCAGAGTATCAAACCCAATTCGGTTACAACCGAATCTCCCTCTTAAATGTGATTAATTTTGAATATTGTAACTTATTGTATCTAGTCAAATCTGTTAGCTCATTTAGCTCCTAAATTGTAGCTTTTCTATTCCTAGTCTTTAGCTCATTTATTTGTATATATTCCAATGCACATCAATGAAAGAATTACAATTTGATACTCTAATATGGTATCAGCCAGGTTTGCAAACCATTAACCTCCTCTCCTTCATTCTTCGATACTCATCATGTCCACCACCAACCCAAATGCGGTCGCTACCCCTGTTAACACTACCCTTCCCACACCTCAAACCATCACTATGGTTAACTTCCCATCCTCTCTCAAACTCACTTCCACTAACTACTTAAGTTGGAAAACCCAACTCGAAGCACTCCTTCAAGGCCTTGATCTCTATAAATTTATTGATGGCTCACATCTTGCACCACCACCAACCCTCAATGCCGATGGAACCTCTACCCCACATGCCGACTACAACACATGGTACCGCCAAGATCGACTTCTCTTTGGGGCCATTGTCGGTAGTCTCTCACCCGAAATCGTTCCCCTCATAACCAATGCTCAAACTTCTTTTGATGCTTGCAAAATTTTGGTTTCTACCTACGCCTCTCCCTCCCGCGGTCACATTAAACAACTCAATCACCGCCTAAAACAATCCACAAAGTCTAATGATCAGTCCATTACCACTTTCATGCAATCCATTAAAATCCTAGTCGATGAACTTGCCATTCTCGGGAAGCCAATGGATCCCGAAGATGTCACGGACATTGTCCTCCATGGATTGGATCAAAAAGCCTACAAACCGGTCATCGAATCTGTCCATGCCCGTGATAACCCGATATCCTTCCATGAACTCCATGAAAAACTTATCAATCATGAACTTTCCCTCTCTCAAACTACCCCTAACCCAACATCCATTCATCACCCGGTCACCGCCTTTGCCGCTCACAGTCGCCAAACCTACAACAAACCATGGCCTACCCGTTTGCCAAATAACAACCCCGGCATCTTACCCACCCCTACCTCTACTACAAACCCACGTCCCTTCCTAGGAAAATGTCAATGGTGCTTCCAAAGAGGCCATTCATTGACTTCTTGCCCCAACTTTAAGAAAAACCATCCCACTATCTCCCCTCCCACATACAACCGCTCCACCTCTCAACATAAATCGCAGGCACACATGATGGCGACTCACAACACCAATGCTTCGGACCTTGACTGGCTCAAAGATAGCGGCGCATCTCATCATATCACCAATGATCTCAATGCACTCTCAATGCACCATCCTTATGATGGTACCGAGGATCTCATTATCGGTGATGGTTCGTCTCTTAAAATTACTCATGTTGGCACTATCACTCTCTATTTCTCCAATGTTCCTATTATCCTTAAAAATGTCCTTTGTGTTCCATCCATCTCTCGTAACATCATTTCCATATCTCGTTTATGTCTTGATAACAACATACTAATCTTATTTTTTTCTTCTTATTTTATTATCAAGGATTTCCACACTCGCCAAACCATCCTTCGGGGAATCGCTAATCATGGTCTCTACGAGTTATCATCCACCAAGTCTCCTCATGCTTTTCATTTACATGCCACTAAAGCGTCTTCTTGGCATCATCGCTTAGGACATCCACATTTGAAAGTTCTAAAGCATCTAGCATCTTTTGTTCCTTTTATTTCCAATAAACATGAATCATGTAATTCTTGTTGCATTAATAAAAGTCACAAACTTCCGTTTCATGTCTCGTCTATGACTTCTAATGCTCCATTACAATTATTATTTTCGGACGTCTGGTCCTCACCGGTCACTTCGTTTGATGGATATAAATATTACATTATTTTTGTTGATCATTTCACAAAATATATATGGATTTATCCACTAAAATGTAAATCGGATTCTCTTTCTATCTTCACTCGTTTTCAATATCTAGTTGAAAACTTTTTCAAAACAAAAATAAAACAACTCTTCTCGGATAATGGTGGTGAATACATCAAGTTGTCCTCCCATCTTGCCTCTTGCGGCATTTCTCACATCCCCTCCCCACACACCCGAACATAATGGCTTTGCCGAACGTCGCCATCGACACATCGTCGAAACCGGCTTAGCCCTATTATCTCATGCCAAAATACCTCTAATATTTTGGCCCTTCGCATTCACTACTGCAACCTATCTCATCAATCGCTTGCCTACTACCACTTTAAACAACGACTCACCTTTCTTCCGCCTCTTTCACATCCATCCAAACTATGAAAAACTACATGGTTTCGGGTGCCTTTCCTACCCATGGTTACGACCTTACTCGAAACACAAACTCGAGTCTCGTTCTATACCATGCGTCTTCATAGGTTACTCATCTTCTCAAAGTGCTTTTCATCTCCTTAATCCCCTCACCAATCGCATATACACATCCCGTCATGTTCGTTTTGTCGACCACATATTTCCCTATGAATCCCTCGTCAAAACCTCAACTCCTCCTACACCCCCACCGGATGATTGGCTTCCTCTTACTACCCATCTCCTCCCCACTTCACCACCTACGGCTGCACCTCCTCAAACCTCCTCAACCGTACCCTCTAATCCATCACCCGAACCTTCTGACAACAACACCACCACTTCCCATTCAGTCCCTACCTCATCTCATCCCATGCACACATCTTCCCCTCCTCCTCCTATACACCTCTCGTCTGACTCCTCCCCCTCTCCCGCACAAATTAACCCTCATCATACTCGGCCCATTAAGAAACCAAACCCAAAGTATCACAACTCTGACTATGTTCTTTATCACTCTACCCTTCACTCTCTACCCGAACCCTCTACCATTACTCAAGCTCTAAAACAACCCTTATGGCGCGACGCCATGCAAGCCGAGTTCGATGCCCTTACACGCAATCAAACCTGGACCTTAGTTCCACCCGACCGTGCTCCTAACCTTGTTGGTTGCAAATGGGTATATCGCACCAAATTTAAACCTGATGGTTCTGTTGATCGCTTAAAAGCTCGACTTGTTGCTAAAGGCTTTCATCAACGCCCCGGTTTAGACTATGTGGAAACCTTCAGTCCCGTAGTCAAACCCGCAACCCTTCACCTAATTCTTGCTCTTGCCACTTCCTTTAATTGGCCTCTTCGCCAACTCGACATCAACAACGCCTTCCTTCAAGGCAACCTTAGCGAGTCCGTTTACATGACTCAACCACCCGGTTTTGTTGATCCCTCACATCCGAACCACGTTTGCAAACTCAACAAAGCCATCTATGGTCTTCGTCAAGCCTCACGGGCTTGGTACGATGAACTTAAAAAATACCTTCTCTCCGTCCATTTTACACCCACCATTTCCGACCCTTCCCTATTTATCAACAAAACTACTTCTTCTCCTATTCTAATCTTAGTCTATGTCGATGATATCATTATCACCGGTACCAACCCTTCTCTAGTAGAGTCCTTCATTCAATCTCTTGCTAACCGTTTCTCTCTAAAAGACCTTGGTGATCTATCTTACTTCCTTGGCATTGAGGTCATTCCTCATTCCAATGGTCTCTTCCTCTCCCAATCCAAATACATCCTTGATATTCTTACCAAGGCCAACATGAGTAACTGCAAGCCATCGAACACACCTATGACCGGTTCCTCTACTATCACCATATTGGATGGCGACCCATTACCCTCACCCACTGACTACCGTGCACTCGTTGGTGCCCTTCAATATTTGGCACTAACCCGTCCCGATGTCGCCTTCTCTGTCAACAAGCTTTCGCAATTCATGCATAAACCAACAACTACTCATTGGGAAGCCCTGAAGAGACTACTACGGTATCTTCATGGCACTCTACATCATGGACTCTTCTTCCAACGCAAGTCTCCATTACAACTTCATGCTTTTACCGATGCTGACTGGGCTGGTGATCGTCCATCTTACCGCAGCACTACTGGTTATATTGTTTACCTTGGCTCCAATCCAATTTCATGGAGCTCCAAACGTCAACCTACACTAGCCCGTTCTTCCACAGAAGCTGAATTCCGAGCAGTCGCTTCCACAACACTGAATTGCAATGGCTTATTTCTCTCATGTCGAGCTCGGTTACAAGTCTACAGTCCTTCCTACAATCTACTGTGACAATCTAAGTGCCACCCACTACTCGGCGAATCCGGTTTTCCACTCCCGAATGAAGCACCTTGCCTTAGATTTTCATTTTGTTCGTGAAAAAGTTCGTGACGGCACTATACGGGTTACTCATATTGCCGGTGATGATCAACTTGCTGATGCTCTTACCAAACCATTACTGCGACAACGTTTTCAACTACTCACATCCAAGATTGGTCTACTCTCACGTTCGTCCATCTTGCGGGGGCATATCAAACCCAATTCGGTTACAACCGAATCTCCCTCTTAAATGTGATTAATTTTGAATATTGTAACTTATTGTATCTAGTCAAATCTGTTAGCTCATTTAGCTCCTAAATTATAGCTTTTCTATTCCTAATCTTTAGCTCATTTATTTGTATTTACTCCAATGCACATCAATGAAAGAATTACAATTTGATACTCTAATAGAGAGGTGCACAAAATAACCGGTTAATAACCGATCAAGGAGTAACCGATTAGTGGTTATAAAAAGATTTACCTTAAAGGTAAGGAACATGTTTTTTAAACGAAAGTTAGTCGTCATTAGGTTGAGATAATTGAGAAAGGCGGGTTGTGCAACTAATTTATGCCTTGTAATTCACTCATAATTAGATCGGTAAAAACTTACTCGCTGATTCAACCCGAGCTACGTGGCTTCTTTTGAGCCGAGTTTAGCTCAAACTAGTTTGCTCGGTGGCTTGCTTGGATAATTTATATACTTGATCTTTATATCTATTGGTAACTTGGTACAAAACATTAAAAAACAAACCGAGCCACCTTGTGACTTAAGTTGAATATGAGCTCAACTTCCAGATCCTATTGAAGTTTGCGAGTCGACCAAGCTTGGCTCATATTCACATTAGATCGAACCCAAGTTGCATCTAGCATGGTTCAACTCGCTCGTTGAGCAACCCTTCATATTCTCCAAAGCTAAAAATTCAAAATTTAATCCACTACACACCATCATATAAATTGCAACATCACAGCAAGACATCACAATATGTTTTATATGAACCATATTCTCACTTAACTGGGTCGGAGTTCTCCCCTAACCAAGGCGATCAATGTACCGCCAGACTCACGTAACTAATACTCAGATCAGATGTGGCTTTGTTAAGGTGTACACATCTAAAAAATTGTCCCACAATAAAACTCATAACAGGCAATACAACAGTTATACATGATGAAACCATTGTCCGAGTCGAAGCTGCTTTAATGGTGGACCAGTGTCTGGTTTCCTCTTCCCTGGACACTTCCATTTTCCAGTCACACTTGAATGCTCATCAAGAATGTTTGTCACATCTCCCAGTGTCACCCTTTCACCACTATTCTTCACCTTATTAACAGGTGAATCAACACATCTTTTTTTATCCACGCCTTTGACCCGCTTTGACTTTTCGTAGCTTTCTTTTTTGCTTTTGGTTGATACAAAACCATTTCCATGTTCTTCAAGCTTTCTGTTTCCACTTTCAAATGTGTTCACATTGGCACCGCTGTTAGGTAAATCGGTTGAGTTTTTGTCATCTATTGTTGAACAGTTTGCAGAACTATTCCCAGGTTCTTCAAGCTTTCTGCTTCCATTTTCTATTGAATTCACATTGGCGCCGCTGTTAGGTAAATCGGTTGAGTGTTTGTCATCTTTTGTTAAACAGCTTACAAAACCATTATCTAGTTCTTCAAGCTTTCTGCTCCCATTTGCAACTGAATTCACATTTGCATCGTCGTTATGCAACTCTGTTGAGTTTTTGTCATTTGCATCGGGTGTAACACACAAGTTCTCGTCTTTTTCAAACTCTTTCATCTGAAAGAAACAATACATGTCTGTTATTGTTAACTAACAAATGTAACCAAATACATCATTTTTATTTAGGGTAAATGCCAGTATGTCACAACATATCAATATACTTTTGAAAGCGGTCCATTTTAGTAATAATAACTTTTTTCGCCCCGTTATAGCAATTATAAGTTTTTGAACAAACTACTAGTATTATTAGTGTCTTTTTTATCCTCAAGTAGTACAAAAATATTAAGTTTTCTTGTCCCTGCCAACAAAATGGTAAATGCTAATTATCAAAAAAGTCTACTGTTATTTTCGAACGATAATAAATCTTTTTTGCTTACCTTTTCATTACGATCAACCATACTTCCTTTAAGATCAGAAACTATAAGATCACTGATAGTATCCACTTCTGGAGACTCGTATGCATAGCTTGAGAACCAATTCTCAATGCCAAGAGGTTCTGTTTAAAGTAATAAAACACACATACAAATCAGATTCTTATTGCTTGGAACATATCTATGTGGTCAAAGGCGCACAAGACATGCGTCTAGGCACTTAGGCAAGGCGTGTCTCAAAAACAGGCAAGCCCTTTGCGCCTTGAGTGCACCTTGCGCCTTTAACTATCTTGAACATAAAACTACAACTTAGTCCAACAAAACTATAAAATCTTGCATTTTCAAAGGAATTAGCATACCAGGGGAGAGCAAAGGCGAGTCTTGAGATTCAAGAACCTATAATCAGGAAAAGTTGCCATAAATATCAAAACATAACTATCCATCGTTCAAGAACACAAGTAATATCAACTATAGTTCACAATACAAGAATCAGTAAACTAATTGAAAATATGAAAATAAAAAACACTACCGGTTTTTGGCACTTGCTCTCTTCTTTAGATCGGTTACATTTGATGAACACGCCTTCATCTTTCCCATTTGTAACCAACTCCCTTAAATTCTCTGTTGATTTTAATGTGTTTTCAGTAGTACATCCATCTTCAATACCTTGGCTTCCTTGATGCTCAGAAAATCCAAAATTATCGTTGGTTTCAAGCACAAAGGACTCATATTCATAGCTTGAGAACCAATTCTTGACGTGAGGCGGTTCTGTTAGAACACGATAAAACCAATAAATGTTACAAATATTTCATACATGATTACCTTGTAAACTTGGTTTTAAAAAGCGCGAAGCGCACAAAAGCGACGAAGTCTAAAACCGAGGCGCAAAGTGCAAAGTGCAAAAGTGGTGGGATTTTCGTATACGCTATAGGTTTTTAGCATCACTTACCCAAAATATAGATACAAATAAGGTTTATATATGATTTAACTTAAATGTACAACCTTTTTAGCTACATGTATAACAATTTTAAGCATAAAAACACCCCCTGTACGAAAAGCACGCGTCTCAGGAGCTTTTTTGGCCAAAAAATCGCGATTTTCTTGTGCTTTATGTACGGTGCTCGCCTTGTGTTACATGGGGTGCAGAGACTGGCGCCTAGGTGCGCCTCGCGCTTAAGCGCGCTATTTAAAACACAGCTTGTAAAAGCATAAACTTAAACCCTTTCAGATATTTAATCAAGTAAAAAAAGGAGAAAACAGCCTGCATACCTGATTCCCCCAAATCTGCAGGCGTATCGCTGCGACTCATCCTAGCCAATATTTCTATGATATTTGTATTTTTACGCGGTTAATCTCTAATCTGAAAAGCAGAATCACTTAAAACTGTTTGTTTTGTTAACAAATACAGATGTTTAAATGTGTATAATTGTCTATCTTACTCTACAAAACTACATAGTTTAACTCGTAAATTTAACAAAATCAAACCAAGATATCATATAAACAAAGTTTAAAAGAACGGAATCAAGCCTTGATGTGGAAATAAATTATATATCTTATAGAAAAATAAAACAATTGACACAGAAACTCTAAAACATCAAAAACACGCATCAAATGTAAAATAATTGACACAAAAAGTCTAAAACATAAAAACACACATAACCCCATAAGGTACACGTTTTCTTACTGCCTCGGCCCTTCGAGGCGCACGTACAAAATAACTATAAACTTTTATTTAGCCCCTAGCCTCAAGGGGCACGCCTAAGCCATTATTTAAACTATGCATATAAATTCATATATAAATGAAAGTGAAACATGTAAAGATTTAGTTGGAATTACAGATTAATATAAGGTAGTTGTAAATCAGGGCAAAATAAGGATATATACATATAACTGCAAAACAATGTAAGGTGTTTTGGTTTAATCATTGATCAGACAATCAATTTACCTTACGGTAGGCGAAACTGGATGTTGAAATTACAGAATGACCAACTGGAAAGTTTTGATTTAGTGAAATGAAAACGATGGAGGTAAGTAAATTTTTTTTGGGATTGCTAATTTTTTGCGGGTGGGTGTTTGGCGGGAAATTTCAAAATGGCTCGAAATGTTGAAAAAAGAGGGAATAAAATGGTTGATTGGGGGGGGGGGGGGGGGGGGGGGGGGGGTTGGTTTAAATTCATAAAAGAAAAAACTAATCTCAATTTATATATTTTTTTATTGCTAACTCCTATCACTAATGCGCAAAAATCTGTATGTCATTAAACTTTGACTCTCAGTTTTAATCAATGTTTTTAGAACTGGACTGGACGTTAAACCAGACCCTTCGCGGTCAGGCAAGTTCAACCAACTAGCTAAAAAACCAATAAATTTTGAAAATTTACGGTTCAACCTCTTTTTTTCCCAATCCGACCGGCCAGTTTTCCAACCTAACCGTCGATTTGCCGGTCCGACCACCGGTTCGTTGCATGTTCTGTTCAACCTATGACCCTACATGCCTACCAAGCCACGTAGGCCATATCATTAAATCCCATGCATGTATGCACAACACTTGAATGTGGGTTTAGGGATAGTTTCTTTCGGTTATTTCCATTAGTAGTGTAGTAATGGGTTAGTGGGGTTTATTTCATATTAGTTTAGTTTATCTTGCGTTTGTATGCTTATAAAAAGGTATGTTTATTTGTTCAATGATATGAGAAAACTGTTGCAAGGTATCTAGTCTTCTTCTCTGTTCTTTCGAGCCAGCGGGTCAATCACTTGGGAGATTGATCATCTTGAATCGATTTCTAACATTATCGACATCTTTCCTTGCCACTAGGCCATAAGCCCCGCCGAAAAATTTAGGTTGGTTAATCAGTGCTTTCAAGATTTATAGAATAATCTCGAATATTAGCATTCAAATAGTTAATTTATAATCAAGCTTAGCTTTAAATACGAGTTATATAAATCAAGACCAACTAGAGTTTGTTAAATGAGACGAATATAATGTTATTAGAGTACGACGTTTCACAAGGTAAAGAAAATTAACTGCTTTGATAGAACTTTTCATTTCTAAGCTTTCGCGTTAAACACCTTATTTACTTCGTTAGTACACTTGTATCCTGCCTTGTTATAAAATGAACCGGACCACATCAAAACAACAATGGTTAACCTGAATGAATTGTTTACATTGTTGGAGAAAGTATAGGATACAAAGTATCCTTAACCTACAAAGTGTAAGAAGCCACCACAACTTGACACGTGTAAACCTAGTTAATTCTAACTAACCCAATCCTGGTTGATTTAAAAGGGGTAAAAGGTAATCTTCCTTCAAATCGTTCATTAACCACCACCACCACCGCTACCATCACCACCACCACCACCACCACCATCACCATCACCATCACCACAACCACCACCACCACCACCATCACCACCACCACCGCCGGACCAAAGCCTCACAGCTCCCTCTCTCCTTTAACCTCTGACGCCTTCTAAACCTTTTACGTTGTTCGACTTCAACCTGGACTCAATCGTGGCTCAGATCTAGTCACTTCCCTCTATCTTCGAAGAAGAAAACCAAGCCAACATCTCTGTATCTCTGGCTAATCACAAAACAAAGGAAAAAGAAGAAAAAAAGAAAAAAAAACAACCAATACATAAAAACCTTACCTCGATTGTGCGTGAATATAGTTGTTTGTTTGTTGGAGGAAAACAGGGCAAAAAGGGGAAAAGTGAGGAAAACGTGAGTTTTATTTATACTAATGCGTTTTACAAAACCAAGTGCGTTTTATAAAACCTAAATGTGTTTTACAAAAAACCAAGGGCGTTTTACAAAAACCAAGCGCGTTTTTGTAAAAAACCAGTTTAAATAGTGTTTAAAAAACCAAATGCGTTTTATAAAAAAACCAAGTGCGTTTTATGATTTTCTGTTTAACAGTTTATGATCTTCATCGTCTGAAACTTTTTTGAAAGCCATTTTTTTCTTTAATTTTTCTTCTATTATCAACATCGTTCATTTCTGTGAATAACACATGCATTGATAGTGATTTTTGAATATGATTCGACTAATTTTATCAATTGATTATCAAACTCTGTTTTTTTTCTATTTCTGCAAAAACGTTTTGATTTTTTTTGTAATCGAATGTTTTTTATTGTTTAATCATTCTGAACGTTTAATCGAGTTGAAAACGATGAAAAATCAGGTTCAATCGATGAAAATTTTTGCATCGATTATGTATGTTGTTATGATTTCACAGAAATTTAAACGTGTTTTTCCTAATTTACCCTTGGTTAGATTAACCCAAATATGATTAGGATTGTTAATTACCATCTTGCCACCGCCTAAATCTAATGGCTGAGAATACTTCTTACACTTTGTATGTTAAGAAACTTTGTACGTTAGCCTTTCTCTACATTGTTGTGACAATTTATAATTGTTTTTAACTCTCCATGGCTCGAACTGAGTTCTAGCATAGTTATATCATGCTAAACAATGTTTGATAAAACCTAAACGGAGCCCCTCCACAACACCCCATTGGCGGCGCGAATGAGTTCTAGCGTGTGGCGGTGTTTAGCGGCCCGGGTGCCTACATGACTTCCCACTCACTCCCCTATTTAGCCCAACAACACATAGCCTTATCGAAAAACATCTTTTGTTCGGTAACCTTTTCTGATTTGCAAATTGCGAAAGCGTTTGTTTAAGACCTTAAGTATTTCCACTTTTCATTAAAAACCAACAAAAATTACAAGTGAGCGGCAGGTAAAACCAACCAGACCTTAAGTGAAACTTCAGAAAACACATCAAAGTAACAAAAGTTATATTTTGGTTTAGGCCTCTAAAAAACGGTTGAGCCAACGCTGCTAACACATTTTTCTTCTGAGTAATTTTGAATCTAAGTTACTTATACATACATCATCACTATACATAAACAAGTACTATCAAGAATATGCAACACTATCAATCTTGTGCTGTGTAACTTAAACAGTCAAGAGCTGGTTTTGTGCCACAACTTCAATGTGGCGGCTGTATTTAACTTACTGTCTGGCAATACTTAAGCCAGTCAGCTCGGCCAGCCGCTAATCTTTACAAAAAAAAAAAAAAAAAAATTAATGCCATTTATCTCAAAGATCACAATGATGCTATCTGTGATTTCAAAAGAAGTAGATGAAAAATGCACTGGCGACCTATGATTAGGCAAGAATTAGGGTAAATGTAGATGATATTTTGAAGCCATATAAGGCTATAATCATATCATGGGCCTAGCAAGGGCCAAGCCTGGCCCATAAAGGATGGGAATAGAGCATTCTTTAACTTTTAAGTTGTAAACTACTGTAATTTTTTTTAAAGTTATTATATGTTTGTTAAAAAAATAATTTTGTGAATAATTAGGATTCCTATAATCAATTTTTTTTTTGAAAGGCGTAGATCAGCTGGGAAATCCTTGTGTGAAATCCTGATCCTACCCGAGTTCGAGCCCGACCATCCTATAATCAATTGATCATGCACTTTGATCTATTATATATTTTTTTGGAAGATGTTAAATGAAAAAAATAAATAAATAAGTAAAGAATCAATTTTAGTTAAAGAATTGTTTGTAAGTAGTATTGGCAACGATTTATGAAGGAACCCAAATACAACAGGCAAACCGAAAACTGGAAACATTCGGAAGAAGGAAAAAGAAGCGCTTTCGAATATTAGACCATGTGTAGTGATAAAATAATTTCAAACTTCTTACTTGGGCATTTTTTAACATGACATGTGGGTCCCACTATAAGCTTGAAATAAGCCCCTTTAGCGCCCATCTCACGGGCATGGGGGCAGTGCTTTGGCGCGAAAGGGGCGCAAAAAGCCCCTTTAACGTCCAATATTGATACCACTAGGGGTGGTCTTGACTATATATTAGTTTTCAATAATGCTACCCGATGCGATTAGCAAAACATACCCGTAAACTTTTTTACTTCAATTTTCTATAGCCTTTGGTAATCGAGTATATTCTAGTAATCCACGTAATTTTTAGTTTTTTGTATTTCTGATTTATTGGGTGTTAAATAATATAAATTTAAAAAATCTTAAAAAAATATAGTTAGGAATCCCATAAGGTAGTTTTTAACAAACTAACAACTTATTAGCTATCCGATACTTTTTTTTTTTTTGAAAATTGAACTTCATTAACACCACAAAAAACGGGCTATCTCCAAGCTAGAGATAACCACAAAACCAATACATCAAGTTACATTAAACTCACACCAATCTTTCCACTCAATCCTATCCTTTTTTGATCTACTATTGAACCAAAAGAAGCTAATCGCCTTAACATCTGACAGAATCTTCGTGACGTTTGCACTCCCTTGGTTAAAAACAATCTCGTTCCGTGTCATCCATAGCTTCCAACAAGAGATGATAAGAACACCGTAAATAACCTTCTTTCTCGAAGCAGAAGTCGGCACAACATCCACCAAAGTCACTATGTCTTGAAACGAGAAAATAATCAACGGAGGCATTCTCAACCACGAAGCTATCCCAGCCCATAACCCATTCGAAATTAAGCAGGCCGTGAAGATATGATCTAACGTCTCGTCTACATCTCCACAAAAACGACATAACCCGTCACCAATGATAACATTCCTACGAGCTAACGCATTAGCCGTTGGAAGTCTATCCAAAGAGGCTCGCCACATAAACACGTTACATTTGTTAGGAAGCCAATTACACCACTTAAACTTATACCCGTCTACCACCCCATCCGCACTACGTAACCATTTCCGGGCCGCATTCACCGTGTATAACACATTCGTACCCCATTCCATTTCCACGAGTCTCTGTTTTGGTTCAAACTAACCACCGAAACCATTCTGTGACATTGTATAAGTTCCATCATCTCTATAGTCGAAGCCGGATATCTCTTCCAAGCCCAAGTGATAACCCCTTCCCCATTACCATACCCAATCCTCTCCGCGACTTTGCACCACTTATGTTTTTCAAGAAGAAACAAATTCGGGAACAAATCTTTCAACGGGGCATCATTAATCCAAGTATCCACCCAAAAGCGAATATCCAAACCATTCCCAATAGAGCCTCGAATCATATTCAGAAACGTCACACCTTGAATTTTTGTATTATAAGCCACCTTCACCATCTTACTCCACGGACCACTAGATTGTTTATTCCACGGGACCAAATCCCAACGCCGATTAGAAACATGGAGCGCATCTATGACTCTTCTCCACAAGGCATTCTCTTCTACTTTATATCTCCATAACCACTTAAATAACATCGAGAGATTACAATCTGTCAATCTGCTCAAACCCAACCCACCATCTTTCTTTGGCTTCGCCACCCGGTCCCAGGCCACCCAATGAATCTTACCAATTTCATCAGTTCCTCCCCATAAAAACCGTTTAATTAACCCTTCAAGCTTATTAATAACCGCAACCGGGGCCTTAAACAACAAAAAATAATAAGAGGGAATACTTTCCAATATAGATTTCACCAAAACCAATCTCCCCCCCATAGAAAGGGTGCGCGCCTTCCACACAGAAAGGCACTTTTTGAAAACCTGAACCACCGGATCCCAGCTATTAATTCTGGACATATTACCTCCAACCTGAATACCCAGATATTTAAAAGGCGTTTCCCCAGCTTTACACCCTAAGGCCGCAACATCAGCTTGAACCTCAAGGAGCTCTTTCCCAATACCAAACAGGGTGGACTTATGAATGTTGATCCGCAAACCAGAACATAAATGGAAGACACGCAATAACCTTCTAAGAGCATTAAAATTAAATTGCGACCACTCACCCATCACCATAGCATCATCCGCATACAAAAGATGTGACAAAACTGGACCATCAGTAGGTAATCTCACCCATCAAATGACCCAATATCACATGCCCTTCGAATAATACTAGAAAACGCTTCCATAACAAAAATAAATAAAAAAGGAGATATCGGGTCACCTTGTCTAATACCTTTGCTACACCGGAACTCGAACGTGGGAGAACCATTAACCAGCACAGCAGACGCGGCCGAGGCAACCACACCATAAATCCAGTCACACCACTTATCCGGGAACCGCATTTGTTTCATAATAGACATCAAAAAATTCCAATTAACATTGTCATATGCTTTTTCGAAGTCTATTTTAAACATAAAAAGATGTTTATCCCTCCTTTTCGCCCAAGAAATAATCTCACTGATAATCAACGGCCCATCCAGAATATACCTACCCGCCAAAAACGCCGACTGCGTCTCATGTGTAACCGTATCCATGACCGTCTTCAATCGATTAGCCAAAACTTTTGAGATCACCTTACTAATTACCCCTATCAAATTAATTGGCCTATATTCACCTAATCCCACCGGGTCATCCACCTTAGGCACCAGTGTAATGAATGAAGAACCAACCCCCGAGAAATACTACCCGTCTCATAAAAATGTTGAAATACCTTTACAAAATCATCTTCAAGAATATTCCAAAACCTTTTAATGAAACGGAAGTTAAACCCATCTGGCCCCGGGGCTTTATCACTGCCACAACCAAACACTGCCTCCTTAATTTCTTTTTTTGAAAAAGCACCAACGAGATAATCCGCTTCCGCTTCTGAGAGAGTCTTCAAATCATGACACATTAACTGCGGCCTTTCCACCATGTCTTCCACGAACTTGTTCCTGAAAAAAGACAACACTTCACGTTTAACTAAAGATGGCTTGGTAACCCAAGCCCCATTAACCATAACACCCGGGATAGCATTCGAGACCCTCCTTTTATTAACCACCCCATGAAAAAAACTAGTATTGTCGTCCCCATCCTTCGCCCATTTCACCCTCGCCTTTTGTCTTAAGTCTTTAGTTTTACAATCTTCAGTCTCTTTAATTCTCTTAGTTCCTTCACAATGAATCCATTTTTCATCTTCTCTAAGATCACGAATTTCCACCAGTTTATCCAAACTCTCCAAGTCCCCAACCAGCGTTTTATACTCCTCTTCTTCTAACTTTAGTGTCCGATCCTTCCACTCACAAATGGCCAACCGAATCGCCTTTAATTTATGTAATAAAAATACATCTGGAGTGGTATTCTCCTCAAACCGATTAGCCGCTTCAATAACAACTTCGTCAAAACCACTCCGCTCTAACCAAGAATTATAGAATTTAAACGGTTTCGGACCATAATTTCGATAGACAAACTTGAGAATCAAAGGGCTATGATCCGACTTCCCTCTCGCCAAAGCCCGATACTCCGCATTAGGCCAAGTATTTAGGAAATCCATAGACACGAAAATCCTATCAATCCTACTACATTTGTTGCCCGAAACAAAAGTGAACTTCCGCCCCTTTAAACCATACTCGTGCAAATCCACCCCTTCTAAGAAATCGTTGAACTCGTTAGCGGAGACCACATTAAACTTAGAGCACTTCCTTTCACTTCTACAACGAACACAATTGAAATCACCACCCACGATCCAATGCCCCGTATCCCGCTGAATAATACGCTGTAACTCCAACCACACAGCACGCTTATCTTCAATCTTTTGCGGAGCATAAACATTAGCCAATCCAACTCTCAACCCACTATTTTTAATCACACCGTGAACAACGAGCACATTCCTATGCTTATGAACTGAAATTTTCTGAAACAACTTCTTATCCCACAATGATACAATACCCCCAGATCTACCCGAAGCATCAACCCACTCGGCATCATACTCACCTCTACCCCAAAACCTATCCAAATTGACACCTTGAAGGGACGTCAACTGAGACTCTTGCAACATAACAAAACCAACCTCATTAACCAGACGAATATTCGACACCCAATCCGCCTTATCCACCCTACCCATACCTCTAATGTTTAAAGAGAGAACATTCATTGATCCACCATCTGAAAACTCTCTTCATTAACGGTACTTCGTAGAGGCTCCTCGAATCTCTCCATATTAGTAACACCAAGGTCTCTAGCAAACATTATCGTATCTTCCACTTCCTTTCTAACAAGCTTTTCACGATCAAGAACACTAGTCTCAGACCCTTCATTCACGGCGCTAACTCTATCCGCATCCGCATGCAAAGTCACCATATCATTCAAATCTGGTGTAACAAAATCTTCTTCCTGCACCTGTGAACTACCATCGTTACCTGCATCAACTTGATCTGGATTAGCAAAAATCAAACGATCAATATCAAATAGATCATTATCCTCCCGTATCCGTTTCTTCGATCTGTCTTTATCAAGAGGCGATGTCGATCTCCGATTCCCTCCTTTCTTCTTCGAATATCTACCTCCCTTACGTTTACCATTCCGTGTATTCGAGACCCTCCCAACAGAATCATCAAAGACTCCATTAAGATGTGGCACCTCAGCAGATTCAACCTCCACCGGCACTTCAGGAACATCTTCCATATTGACATTCAAAATGTTCCCTTCATTACCACCATCGCTAACTTGAACATCCTGTACAACCACTTCATCCTCCTCTATATCCCCTACACAGTCACGTGTCCACTCATCCAAATCTTCTTCAATGTTAACTATAAACGAACCACCATTCCACCTTAATTTGCATTTCCCATTAATTCTTTCAACTGACTTAACTAAAACACCCACTGTGGCAAACGACAAATCCCCCTCCCCAGGAAAAAAAGCTGCTTGAATTACCTCACCATGCAAAGCAGCGATACTATTGAAAGTTTCCACCTCTGCAATGTGAACCGGCACTCCGAATATTTTAATCCAAGCAACTCTTTCCACCATGACATTCTGACCCTTCCAAAACTCCACTGAAGATAGCCAATCCTTCCAACTATTATTATCATTAAAAAATCTCTCCTTTTCACCACCATTCTCAAAATTCACTAAAGCATGGAACCCTCCCAAATACCTTACTGTAACATCACCCATACACACTTCCTTAATCCTCCCCTTTAGCGACGTAAGCACCTCCAAAGATCTAACCTTCATAACAACGCCAGTTTCATACATCTCTTGGAGATGCTTACCTTCAGATTGAATCACCAATTCAGGCACTTTGTTCTCCACTTTTTTGTTTAAGAGGGTATCTCTAAAGGATCTGTTCTCACTCCCATCCATAGAATTATTTTCGACCTGAATATTATTCTCATCGCCCTTACTCCCACCGGTGTCATCGTGTCGCTGATCACCAACGGGTTTCCAAACTTTCTCGCCATGCACCGTTGGATCGATGGCCTTCCCCTTATCCACTTCACTTTTCTGACCACCTACGAAACGTGCCGGAACTATAAACAGTTTGTAACTACCTACCCAAACATCTTTAAGGTTTTCTTCCAAATCAAGTCTATTCCGAGTCACCCTAAACGTAGCAAACCCAAACCTTTTCCCCAATTTATCATAGTTTCTAGCGATATAGATACCTTGGATATCCCATACCTCTTCAGAACCTCCCTCAGATCAAACGAAGAACACCTCTCAGGCAAGTTCGACACAAAGAATTTCACTCCGTCATTAGCATCAAACGATTTCTGAACCTGATTGTTGTTGTTACGAGTCTTCTTAGGTGGAACATCATACCAAGTATTGACCTTGAATCGATCACGAGCCGCCATGCATACGTAAAAAACCTTTCCGCCGTCAGATCGCCCAATTCGCCTTCCTAAAATACCGGAGCTAGGGTTTTTTTTAGCTATCCGATACTTGATAGGCATGATATCAAATACGAGACACAACTTTAAAACCAAGCATTAGACCCAGATACCAATGTCCATCATATTATAAACTGTAGGTTATAGCGAATAGTTAACGGATATAATATCAAATGTCGGCTTATTTTACACAGTGTAATAAAAATGAGAAGAGTGAGAAGAAAACATAATATATCATGAAATATGACACAATGAGCCACAAAATATAACACAATGCCAAAAAATATAACACAATGCTGGAAAAAAAAAGACACAATGAATTGAAAAAATGACACAATGATGAAAATAAGAAAAAGACACAATGTTACATAAAAGACACAATGATAATACGGTTCCAATGCCGCTTGAATGAGTTCAATCGGAGTTCGTTAGATACCCTTCCTACGACTTCCTATTTTTCTTTCACTGTGTATTTGATCCTAACCCATAAGATCAAATACGAGACATGACTTTAAAACCGATTATCATGGGGTATTGGATTTAAATAATCCAAAGTTTGGCCTATTGGCCAATAATAATCCGAACTTTAACGTTGGACCAGGATAATCTCAACTGGACATTGGGTGTATAAAATGAACCTCCGTTAACTCTTAACTAACTGAGTTAGTGAAAGCTGGCGTGGTAGTTGAGGTGGTATGCTGACGTGGACTAGATACTGATGTGGCAGTTGAGGTGTCATGCTGACTTTTTTTTTTTAATTCCACGTCAGTTTTTTTTAAATTCCCTTTAACATCATCATCTTCATCTCGTTTCATCATCATCATCATTGAAATATCAAAACATACTAGCTTCAACCCCCTGCCACCACCACAAGCACCCACCTCCAACCACAGTGCCTCCCTGAATCAGAAACCACCGCTGCCGAAACCTCCACCCCCACACCCACAACCTCTAGAGCACCACCACCTACACAACACCGTCGTTGCACCAACTAACCCTCACTACCTCCACAGCACCACACCATCTTCATCCCTTGTAATATTTTCTGATTTTAGTCACAACATAGTAGATCTGAAAACCGAATCTTATTACAAACAAGGAGATGTAGGAAAACGAGTTTGAACCACCACCATATTCACTACTAACACCATCTTCAACCATCACCATATTCATTCTTTCCCATTGCATCCTTGCACCACCACCACAACACCACCTCCCTACACGAGCCGGCACCGCATCACCACTCCACACCTTCACTTTGGATATAAATCATCGATTTTTCCAGATGAATTGGAATTGAATCAACAAGAAGGAAGATTTGGGTATGAATTTCTAGGGTTTATAACAAAAAAGGAAGATTTTGGGATATGAATTTCTAGGGTTTATCGTGGGCTTTATATGAATTCTTAGCGTTTATAATGTTATTCCCCAATTGATATCCAAACTCTACAAAACCTCTTTATTGCGGCGATGGAGTATTGGTGGCCGGAGAATGGAGAACGGAGGTGGTGGTAGTTTCCATTATTATTGTCGAGTTTCGAATCTTTGAGGTGGGTTCTTTGATTTCTGAACTGTTGTTAATGGTTTGTGCCATTGTTGAAATAGAGGGTACTGATTTGGATGAATGGTTGAATAGAGGGGAGGGAATTGGGTGTAGATGATGATGATGGTGGTAGGTTTTGTAAATGAATGGGCCCCAAAAACTGATGTGGAATTTAAAAAAAAAGTTAGCATGACACCTCAATTGCCACATCACCATCTGGTCACGTCAGTTTTCACTAACTCAATTAGTTCAAAGTTAACAGCGGTTCATTTATGACACCCACATGTCCGGTTGAGATTATCCTGGTTCAACATTAAAGTTCGAATTAATATTGGCCAATGAGCAAACTTTGTATTATTTAAATCTAATATCAAAATTAGTCATGAATTGCCAGGTTTGTCATGAATTGCATGTCCTTAAACATTAGGGGGGTTTGGCTCGATCGTTAAAATTGCTTGGGTTGATAATTTAGTTCGTAACAATGGGGTTGATTTTTTGGCATTACAAGAATACAAGATGGCTGATTATTCTGGGTTCGATTTTAATAAAGTATGGTCTCGGGGAAATTTTGATGTTGATTCAGTTGTTTCTTCGGGCAAATCGGGTGGTTTGGTGAATATTTGGAATTCTAGAAAGTTTAAGAAACTGAAATCGGTTGAAGATCAGAACTTTCTGATTACGACCGGGTCTTTAATCGAGGATGGGTCTGTTATTAATTTCGTTAATGTGTATGCCCCGTAAAAGGTTCAAGAGAAAAGAGCTTTATGGGAGCGATTGATTGGTATGATGCAGGAAGATATTGGGATGTGGGTGTTTCTTGGTGATTTTAATTCGGTTAGATGGAGGGAGGAACGAAAAAATTCCAAATTTAATGTTGCATCGGCTTATGATTTTAATTTGTTTATTGACGAAGCGAACTTGCAGGAATATAATATGAGCGGGAACAAGTACACTTTTATGACATGTTCAGGGAGTGTTATAAAGTTCAGTAAGATTGATCGGATCATGGTTTGTCAGGAGTTTTTTAACAGGTGGCCTAGAGCGACTCTAAGGGCTTTACCTCGTGATAGATCTGATCACTGTCATTTATTGTTATCTGTGATTGATTGTAACTTTGGGGCTAAGCCGTTTCGATGGTTTAATTTGTGGTTAGATAGGGAGGGGTGTGAGCAAGTGGTGTCTGAGGCGTTGGAGTCCTGTAGGGTGAATGGGTTGGCGGATGTGAGGGTTCATAAGAAGTTACTTGCGGTTAGGAATGCTATTATTAACTGGTGAAAAGGGGTGGGTAATAAAGAAGCTGAAGATATTCGTTTGATTAAAGATGATATAGCGCGCTTAGAGAAATGTATGGAAGATCGGGAGCTTGAGGAGGATGAGGTTTGGGTGTGGGAAGAGAGCAAGGAAGTGGAAAAGTTGCTTTTTTTCAAAACTAGAGATTTACAACAAAAAGCTTGTGTTGCTTGGGCTATGAATGGAGATGAGAACTCGGGGTTTTTTCACCGTTGTATTAAGGGAAGATTGGCGGCAAATGCTCTCCTGGGTTTGATGGTGGATGGGGTGTGGGTCTCAAAACCTCCTATTGTCAAAAGGGAGGTGTTGAGATATTACAGAAATCTTTTTAAGGAAGAATATATTAACAGACCTTCTTTGTTGTGTGATAATTTAAAACAGGTGCCGGAGGGGAGCCGTGCTGAGTTGATCATTCCTTTTTCTAAAGAAGAAGTCAAGGAGGCTGTTTTTGACTGTGGGGCTGATAAGGCCCTGGGCCTGACGGGTTTAATTTCAGGTTCATTATGCATTTTTGGAGATACTTGGAGGATGATTTCATGAAGATTTTTGAAGAATTTTATGATTCTGGGTCGATAAGCGAAGAATGTAGTACCTCTTTCATTACTTTAATGGCTAAAACAAAGACTTCGGTGGGTTTAAAAGACTACAGACCTATTACTCTAATAGGGGTGATCAACAAAGTCATTTCTAAAGTCCTGGCCGGTAAATTAAAGAAGGTTATTGGGGAGGTGATCGCGGACTCCCAATCGGCGTTTCTTAAGGAGAGGTACATTTTGGATGGGCCGCTTATTCTTAATGAACTTGTCGGGTGGGTTAAAAGAAATAAAAAAGAAGGTTTATTTTTTGAAAATCGACTTTGAAAAGGCTTACGATAATGTGAATTGGGAATTTCTGATTTTGATTATGTCCCAAATGGGTTTTCCATCTAAATGGTGTTTATGGGTGAAAGGGATTCTTAAGTCGGCTCGTTCAACGGTTTTAGTTAATGGGTCCCTTACCTTTGTTTTTAATTGTCAAAAGGGTCTTAGGCAAGGGATCCGATATCGCCTTTCCTTTTTCTTATTGTTATGGAGGCCCTCTCTTGTATGATTTCAAAAGCATATGAGAATGGGTTATTGGAAGGGGTGCGATTAGCGAATGGTGGTCCGGTTGTCTCCCATTTGCTTTATGCTGACGATGCTTTGATAATTGGGAGATGGACGGAGGAGAATGTGGAAAATACGAACCGGTTACTTCGGTTTTTTTATATGTGTTCAGGGCTGAAAATAAACATTTATAAATATGTTTTATCTGGGTTGGGAGTGGCCGATTCCGAGGTTAATAAGATGGCGAAGGTGTTGGATGTAGAGTTGGGAACTTACCTTTTATCTATCTCGGTATCAAGGTTGGGGCTAACATGAATAGGGTGACTCATTGGGAGCCGGTGTCGGATGCTATTCGAAGTAGACTTTCTTCATGGAAGGCTAAATTGTTGTCCATTGGAGGTCGGCTTACGTTAATAAAGTCGGTTTTGTCTAGTCTTCCGGTATATTACTTGTCTTTGTTCAAAGCTCCGGTGACGGTAGTTGAGAACATAGAGAAGATTATGAGAAAATTCTTATGGTCCGTAGTAAGGAGGGTAAAGCTCTTCATTGGGTGAATTGGGAGAAGGTTGCTAGACCGATAAAGGATGGTGGTTTGGGTATTTCTAGAGTTGGTGATGTTAACACGGCTCTTTTAGCTAAATGGGCTTATAGATTTACGAGTGGAAATGTTGGTGTTTGGCGGAATGTTATTGACTGTATCCATGGGGGGAAGGGTCGTTGGGCGTTCCTTCCTTTGAGAAATATGTACACCGGTTGCTGGAAAAATATAGTCCGTTTGTTGGATAAGTTGGTCGTTAATGGTTCTTATTTCAAGTGTTGCATCAGGGGAAAAATTGGGAATGGGGATAATGTTAAGTTTTGGAAAAATATATGGTTTGGTTCTGTCCCTCTTATGGATAGATGGCCGATATTGTTTAGCCAAGATAACTGCAAGAATGCAAAGGTTAGTGATCGGCTGATTCGGGTTAACGATCAGGTGGGCATTTCCGAGTCTTGGGCTCTGAAAACAGATTCGGTTGGTTCGATCTCTGAAGCGCAAGATGTGTACTTCGTTATGTCTCAGATGCAGCTTCAAAACAAAGTCGATGAGTGGATTTGGGAGCCGAATAAAGACGGGGTTTTCTCAGTGGCAGAGGTGAAAAAATGGTTACGGAATGGTCGATCTTCTTCCAAAGGGCGTTACTTGAATTGGGAGTCATGGGTTCCTTTGAAGATTAATGTGATTATATAGAGAATGGAGCTAAGAGCACTCACATCCTATCCACCAAATGTATGTGAGTGTGTTCATCAAATTATATGGGGTGAGTGTAAGTGGTTGTGAGTGGAGGAGAGAGAAAATATTTAGTGGAAGCACGTTCCACCCTAAATATGAAAAGTAAACGGTTCACCCCTATATATATTTTAATATTTTTGTAAGTAGTTGTGAGTTAGGAGAGAGAAAATGTAATGATAAAAGTATGAAAAAGTATTATTATTTTAATTAGAAGAGAGAAGATTTAGGGGTGAAGTATGATTTTTAGTGTAATTTGATGGATGAGATTTGGTGGAAGGCATGTGAATACTCTAAATGGTATCCCGACCCGTATTGCATTGATAAACAGGAAGATAAACATTCCAGACCCTTGTGTCCCTTGTGTGAGGTGTTCGACGAAACCTGTACACATTTAATAGTGAACTATGGCTTTTCGTTGGTGTTTGGAGCAAAGTGTGGGCTTGGTGCAACATTTCTGGGTGGAAGCCGATTTCGGTAGCAGACCTGTTGGAGTTGCAGCCTTATTCGGCTAAGACTAAATGGGAGAAAAAGATCTTACGTGGTATTTTAATAATCACTTGTTGGTTGATTTGGAAGGAGCGCAACAATAAGGTGTTTCATCATTCGGTTCCTAGTGTGGTAGAGATTGTGGCTAGGGTCAAGGCGTTGTCTTATTTTTGGCTCAAGTATAGATCTAGATTTATGGATGTTGATTGGAATGAGTGGGTCAAAAATTCCTTGTATATGTTGTAAGTTTGTGTGGCGGGTCTCTATTTGAGGTCTTGCCGGTTGTTTAATGAAAGTTTTTGTTAAAAAAAAATTAGTCATAGGAATAAATTACTAATCTATATATATATATATATATATATATATATATAGGTTTAGGTTCCTGTACAAAAGACATATTTCGTGAGAAGTGTGAGAAGGATTCAAAATTGACATGTAGGCATCATGTTTTTGGATTTAGGAATGTATTTTTAGGTTGTTTTAACTTCAAAACATCAAACACAACAATCTAAAACACAATTCAATGTATTATAGTCCTTAAATTTAAAAAACAGCTAAAACACACTAGTTAACACTTAAAACACACTGCTTAATGTTCTTAGCATGGTGTTTTAAGTTTTAAGCCTAAAATACATTGTTTTTGGTTTTTAATTGTTATGTTTAGTGTTTTTTTTTGGGCAAAACAATCCAAAACATCATGACTAAGTTCAAAAAACGATGCCCTACATATCCATTTTTAATCCTTCTCACACTTCTCACGAAATATGGCCTTTGTACAGGAACCTGACCCTATATATATATATATATTGCAAATATATTTTATATACGAGATTTTTTAAAGAAAAAAAATTATACCAAATTAACGAGCGTTTTATTATCTTTCCAACGAGTACCATAGTTCTATATAAAAAACGGAGAAAAAGATGACTATTTTTTGTAACCCGACAGGTATTGTGTCGGGTTTGGGATTAGTTTAAAAAAAATTGTGGGTTTGGGTCGGGTCTAGGATTAGGTGATACCCGACCCGATTACCCGAAACCACATACCCAAATACCCGAACTATATACCCGATCATATACCCATGAATTTTTTAACGCATCACATAACCCTTAGACTAATGCGTTCAATATTTCAATAATTAACTTTTTTTTCTTATTTCATGTTAGTTCTTTTTAGAATGATCGATTATAAACTTCCGAATTCATTTGACATTATATAATATTTTGTAATGGCACTAGATTTATACCCCGGCGCAGAGATTCGTTTTTTTTACATTTGAATATGATAACTTATGGCAGAAATTTGTTCAAAATAAATAATAATAATATATTTTCTTATGTCATATTAGATATTTCAACCCGGGACGCTCCCCGAATAAAAGCTACTAGTAATAATAATAATAAAAAAAAAACTAAATCGGGTTGATCTGTTCGGATCCGATCATCAGAATTCAACAATCAGCAAATCAAGCCTTTCTGAGTTGAGTTCACCCGTCCCAACTGAGAAAATTGGAGTAAAACTACAAATCCCCATCGCCATAAATAACCAAAAACAATCATAAACTACACACACACAGAGACCACAAACATGCACAAAACGGCTCAAGCGTGGTTCACCGGAGGCCCGAGCCAGAGGACCAGCGATCTAACAAACCAACCACCTTCTCTTCTTGCTGACTGGAACGCTTACGCTGCATCTTCACAGTCCAATCAAGATCTAGACTCTTCTTCTCTCGGTTTCGATCTCGAAGCCGCTGTTCGATCGGCTAACGATAAGGTTTCCGGCACCTTTAATGTGTAAGTCGTTATTTCAATTTTGTATATTGTTAGGATCTGCATTTCATTATATGTTTTAATATTATGCTTCAAAACCTAACTGTTGTAACTTAGGTTGCGTTATTATCAACCCTAGAAGTGATAATTGATATGCATTTCTAGCCTTAACATAGGTTCAAGAAATAGAAATATATGCATAACAATCAGTAGGCATTTTTTCATTTGCTTAGGGTTTAGGGTAGTTGTGTGAAGTGTGAACTATAAAATTGGAAGATTTTATAATTTCATTAGAATTGTTAAGGAACAAACATAATTGTGACAGTCGCTACGCGTATTATCTTGGTCCCTCGAGTCTGAGCCTAAGCGCACCTTTTGCAACTCAAGCCTTAGACTTAAAATATGGATTTTAGGGCATACACTGGCACGAATGAGGGTGTGGGTAAACGATGGCTGGTTGGTGGTTGAATGATAGCTGCAAGAGGGGGGGGGGGCTGTGTGTTTACCATTACAGGGTTTGGATATGGGAAATGTGAAAGCCTTTGTATCTTATGTGGCGCACACGTGACAACACGTTTTTTCTTTCACTTGAAGCCCTCCTGGAGCCCATCCACGACACATACGGCTGAAATAACACAATGTTCCCATGCCTTTGTAGTGTTAGGATATACTGAACAAAATACTAGTGAACTATTTGTGATCAAATACATTTATAATATGCCCACAACTAAATAACTAATTACTTATGGAAATATCATAATTGCCTATTATATATAATAACCTGATTAGTGATTTAAAAACCTGCATTCGGCTGAGGCTAAGCGTGGGATTGGACAACCTAAAGTATAAGTAACATGGATTATTGGATATAATTCTTTCGTAATAGAGTTATGTGTGTTTCACTTGACTTTTAGTTTGTGTAATAACTAGGTTTTTTCGTTTGTTGATATGAACTTCAGATGTCTTTTATATAAACTCTTATTCCCATGGTTGAATATGCAAGTGTGGTTTATGGTTTATACCTACTCTACATCTTCTTGTATGTTATTATGATGCTATTGTGTGAATGCCTAATTTATAATCTTTTTACATTTTATAGAGTTTCAAAGGGAGTGAGGGACATACCTGGAAATTTGCAATCTGCATCAAGCAATGTCCCAACTGGAAAATCTTTTATGACATTTGGAATCCTTCTTGCTGTTGGGGTGTTCCTTGTGTTCATTGCTGTCACTGTGTTTCTACCGGTCATGGTGCTTGTGCCTCAGAAGTTTGCTATATGTTTCACTATTGGTTGTGCCCTCATAATTGCTTCGTTTTTTGCTCTCAAAGGATATAGAACTCAGTTTGCACATATGACATCTAAAGAGGTAATTTAAATATCTCGCAATCCCTCCTTGTTTAAAGTGATGTTTTCTTTGACTTTAGGTTCAGAAACTTAGGCAGTGGTTTATGAGATTGAAGGTATGACTTTCTTTTGAAATGAATACG
>JAUTDX010001619.1:0-73129 GCA_030844895.1 Ambrosia x helenae | reverse complement strand
CCATCCACCCTAAACGTTCTTTCACATGTTCGCCCACAAGTTCAATATAGAAAAACAGTTAGAAACATAATTTCCGTTAGAAAATTATGGAAAGTGACACGTGGAGGTATAAAATGACACGTCATATGAGTTCCGTAGCATGTAAGACTATTGATTGTTTGGCGGCAAGCTATTGGTTTGTAACACACGCTTTGGCCTATGCTACCAACACAACGTACACTTGCCTGTTGCCACCCCATCACTTGCTGACGTCCCTTTTTGACTTATTTTGGCGTATACTTTTCTAGTTATATCATAACTGTTTTTCATTATATATTTTTTTTCTTTTTTTTTAACTAAATTCTTTCATTTAATAACAGTTGCAAATATTAGCTAAGGATGACAGATAGACGGACAACAAGTTTGCACCATCACCTCGTTCTGAATTGTAAAACCAAACCTACTAAAACCAAACCATTGCTCTCCCGGAGAGTCGAAATATTGCTGTGAATGACCCCTTAAACTCTGTCCAGGAACCTAATAGATTTCGGGGCCAACAATTCAAAAGTATCAAAAGATAAGATAACAAAAACATGTTTTTTCCCACCGTCTTTAGCATGTTATCTAATTATATTAGGAATTTATTTAACCGTTATGATATTGAAATTGATGAGCTTAATACAATATAGTTGAAATATTACGAAGACTTTTTTGTTTTTTCATTTACTTGGAAAGAGAAAAGATATATATCCATTTGCCATTAAATTGGTAGAAAAGAAAGTCAAATGATATGTATAGTTTGGTGAAAGGCCGGTAAACGAGGATAAAGGACACTTGATGTAATTAAACAGGTGTAAGTAACACCAAATCCTTAGCAAAGGTATGGTTTGAGGAACAAGTAATTTGAGGTCATGCCTTACGTAACTATCTCTTTGCTTCCAACTTCTCAAAAATCTTATATTTTGAGTTTATCATTAATAATAAAGAAACTCATATATATACATATCAATCATTGGTAATGATTGATCAATAGTTCTAAACCAATAAATAATAATTCCTAATAAAATTCAAGTTTTAGAGACTTTTTTTTTTTTTTTTTTTTTTTTATAGAGATAGAAGGTAAACTAAGAAAATCGATTTTTAGGTTCTAAAACTATTCATAAAAAAGAAGAAAACCAGTACATTTTTGGCATTTGACTCCCGTATTTGATCTTTAATGAATTTCATCAAATCAAATCATTTCTATGATATATGCTTTATATGTAATTCGTTTAGTGAACCGAAGCGAACATCCGTGAAACATTTAGATATATCTAATAGGAAAACAAACATAAAAATAAGAGGAAACCAAAATATAACAACCAAATATAAGAGTGTAAAATGTAATAGAGATGAGTACATGTGGTTATACTCAATTTGTTGGGTGAGTCCCTATTTCTGAAATTGGGAACTTTGTGTCCCCATCGTTTTTGATGGACGTGGTTGTTGAATATTCACTATCCAGAGTTGTTGAAAGTGACATGGTTATTAAGTGACAAAGCTTGAATGAGAATCACAAAATTGTTTGTGGTTGTTCGTGATTAAATAGTGTATATATACTTAAAAAAAATCATGAGGTAGTAAGCCCATCGATGTTCATTGAAGTTACAAATGATTCATGAATTGTTTTCTTTATTCGCATGGAGTAAATGTGGCTTAATATATGTGATTGTATGTAGAGGTGCATAAAACGGGAATTTTTAATATAAAAATAGATAAAACATAGATAAGCATGTAGATAGTTCCCGGTATTGTGAAAAACAGGTTTTAGGTATTTAAAAAAAAAATGGGTACAAATTGGGTTTCCAGTTCCAGGTGCCCGTTTTTTGCATAGAAATCCTAAGCGTAGCAGGCGGGTAAGATCGGGTAAGGTTTTAGGTACAAAAAAGCCGGTTATGTTTATACCTGGTTCCGTTTTTTCCCCAGTAGTTGTAGATATGATCAAAAGATTAGAGGGCCTCTGATTGTGCACCTCTGATTCGGGTTTTATTATCCACTCTGATTGTATGGACAAAAGATTAGAGGGCCGGCCCAATGGTAGTTATAGAATTTAGAAGATTGTGTGTGTAAGGTGGGCTAAGGGAAGCCCAGTCCAAATCCATACGACGATGACATGACAGTAGACTAAAAGCAAAGCAAAGCAAAGCAAAGTGAAGGAAGGAAATTAGATAAAATCTATATATATATATATAATAAAAGAAAGTCATTTTAATGACATGGCACTCAAGGAGCATTCTCCTCTTTGAGTGTGCCATGTATCATGCCATGTGGCAAATTAAAAAAAAAACAAATAATATAAAACATAATCTACTAAAATTAAATTGAATTAGAGTTAACTGCAATTTGAGTCCCTGTGGTTTAGTGGAGCTGGCACCTTGCACCCATTTTCCAAACCTTTTGCACTCTGAGCCACTGTACTTGTATTTTCTTGCATTTTGAGCCCAAAAGTTAACTCTCCATCCATTTAAACGTTAAAAAAAATTAAAGTTACTAAAATACCCATACCCATCTTCCCCATTAAACATTTTGAGCCCTAATTCTTTCCCCCAATTTTTCTCTGCACTTAAATCGATCCTTCCAACTTCACTGATCGAAGCATCCTTCCAAGTTCAATAATCAAAGCATCCTTCCAAGTTCTTCACGAAGGTAACAGCTTCTTTATAAACGCGGTTTCAATTACAAAGTAAACAGGGTCATATGAACTTAGTAAGTTGGAACAAAGTTGTGATCTAAAAAAATTGAATCATAGGATTTGAATGCATAGCTTTTTGCTTTTCCTCATGTATCTCTATGAACAAAACCCTGTCCACTGTCAGTAACATGTTGCTAACTACAACAGTACAAAATGCATTTTGTATATAGCTACAAACATTACCTATTTCATCAATTGCAAGTAGCATGTTGAATCGAAGACGCAAAGCAGTACCATAGTGCTATATAAAAACGGAGAAAAAACGACTTTTTTTTTTTGTGTGGCTTCGTTCATACAGGAAAAAAAACACAAAGTGTTCAGGTAAATCATTAATAATGTATAGGCAAGTCACTAATTATGTTCAAATCAGTAAATATGAATTCTATTTTCAACATGCGTTAGCATTGCAGTTATACATTGTTTTAGGTTAGATATTAATATTAGAGTTATACATTGTTTAAGGTTAGACGTTAACATTGGAAATACATTTTTAATTGTTTTAGGTTAGGTGCTACCCGAAGCTTTCCTGCATGTAACTGTAAAGCGCATCATTTTATTTCATATGTAAATTTAATATGTCATATTAGATTTCTCAACCCCGGGACGTTCCCGGGATATAATCTAGTAGAAGATATAGATAATCAATCAATCAACTGAAGAAATTGAAACCCTTGGTTGCAAGCAATTGCAGATAGTTATGTCGACGTCGACACTACTTTCACCTCTGTCTCCTCCTCCTTCTTCCGTCCAAAAGAAATCTGGTTTTGTTGTTGGCAACGCAATCAGGAAAGGAGGGATATTACATAGACGATGTTTTTAGGTCGACCCCCGTCACTGCTATGGCTTCCGATAGATCCTTGACTATATACCCAACCACTTCAGGGAACCAAACCTTAAAGATGGACGTCAGTCTCTCTCTCTCTCTCTCTTTCCCTCTTCTCTTCTCTTTTTTATATTTATTTATTTATTATTACTTTCCCCTGCTGCTATAGCTAATTGTTTTTATGTTTTTTGTTTACTAGTAAACCCTAAATTGAAATGGCAAACATTTAGGACAACCACCACAACAAAAATCTATGAATATAGTTTGTTATCCACTATCAACTTTGATTTATCAATCATATACCCATTTTATGCTATTGCTAGGGTCTGTGTGTGGGATGTAGCCACACCTTACCTCAGAGGTTGCTTCATGTTAAACACTCACTCGGCTATCAAAGATATATCCACATATAATACTCATAGAAAATTCTATATTGTGCTAAAAACATTTTAGTCAGCTATCAAATAGCAAGTTAGTGAAAACTTATAATAAGGATACAAAACACATCATATACACACACAAGTAACTCGATAGATAGCGTGCACCACTACTTAAAATGACCTACAAAGCTAAGCTAAGTAATCGCCCCTCCCCCTAAAAGTCCTTAACCTTAATCTTACGCCTCTACAAACTCCTATCCTCAACCGTGTCCTCATAGTGGTGTAACTGTGTAAGTCTAGCAAATTCCTTCTAATTCGCTCTTCCCAACTCAATTTCGGCCTGCCTCCCCTACACAGTGAGAGTTTATACTGTTCTAACTGCGGCCGTCACGTGTGTCCTTTTGACATGCCCAAACCATCTTACCCTCCACTCTCTTAATCTTATCGGATGTACTAGCCACTCCTTATCTGAGATACAGTATGAACTTTGATATACAAGATGTAATTATGTTCAACCTTTTCTTATACTTCTGATACAATTATATTTTAGATGACTAATTTCATTGTTCTTGATATATAAATGTATTTCTTAACATGATTGACATGACCAACTCCTACTTTACAAAAACCAAATCCTACGACATAAATTGATTCAGAAACTAACCAATATACTTATGTAGTGATGGAGAATTTCAAGAATGTTCCTCAATATCTATATGGTCTTAGTCCTTCACAAATGGACATGTTCATGACCGAAGATAATCCAGTAAGGCGCCAAGCAGAATCTGTCACAGAGGTCTGTGTCGTTTGCACCTTCTTTTATCAACTTAAACTACTTGAATCATGGAGTTTAGTTGGTTAATGGTTTGTTCTATTTTGTGTAGGAAACAATCTCATCGTCGCATAATTACTTGAATCATGGAGGAATGTGGAGTTTGTCTGGAATGAGTGATATGGGTCCTGCAAAATACAGTATGAGTGTCAGCATGTATCGTGGTGGAGGTAGAGCAGCTGGAAGACCTAGAAGTGCTCCGCCCGATTTGCCATCGTTGCTTTTGGATGCAAGAATTTGCTACCTTGGAATGCCTGTAAGGCAGTTTGTTTTATTCGTTCGTTTATTTATGAATTATGACCTTTCATGGCTTTTCATCATCTTTTTAAAATTTTGTTGTTGTAGATTGTGCCGGCGGTGACTGAGCTTCTTGTTGCTCAATTTATGTGGTTGGATTATGACAATCCATCTAAGCCCATATACCTATACATCAATTCATCTGGAACACAGGTGCTCTTTCTTTTTCTTCTTTTTATCGGTTTCGATGATTTTGTAAAATTTTAACTTATCTTCTTCATTTGATTTTTCCTATTAATGCATTGTTTAGAATGACAAAGGGGAGACAGTTGGTTCTGAAACAGAGGCATACGCAATCGCTGACATTATGGCTGTAAGCATTTTTTGCACCTTTTGTTGTAATTAAGAACAAAAAGTATTTGGAGCTTATGTACTGAACCATGTAATTATTTATGCTTATTTCTAATCCACCTCAAGTACTGCAAGTCAGAGGTGTATACAGTTAACTGTGGTATGGCGTTTGGTCAAGCAGCAATGCTATTATCCCTTGGAACCAAAGGATATCGTGCCTTACAGCCAAATTCATCCAGTATGTTTTCTTTATATAAATATTCTTTTGTTCTTGCATCAGTAATTAATATTATTAAGTTACATGTAATCTGTATTATCTGATTACGTTTGTGTTATGTTTTGTATTGCAGCAAAGTTATATCTACCTAAAGTTACTCGATCAAGTGGGGCTGCAATAGACATGTGGATTAAGGCCAAGGAGCTGGACACAAACACAGATTATATGTTAGAGCTTCTAGAGAAAGGAATAGGAAAGCCGAAAGATGAGATTAATAAAGATATTATGCGGCCTAAGTATTTTCAAGCCCAAGAAGCTATTGATTATGGGATTGCTGATAAAATAATTAGCTCAAGAGACAATGCGTTTGAGAAACGGGTATGTTTAATTGTTTATCATATATAACACAAGCTACAAATAGAAACTAACTTTACACTTTCTTCTAGTTTTAGCAATTAACATAAACTAAGGTGTAAAGCATAAATCAACTTATACCTTTATTGCCAACTCTAGCAACCAAATTGCATATTCTTACGGATTGTAGCGACAAAGGGACCACGTTATTTCTTTTTCTCATTCTTTACATCTTGCTGACACGGCATCTCGTTTGTTGTTTTACTTTTACATGCCGTGTGACATCTAACGTGACATTTATTGATTGTTTTAAATAATAATAATCTAAAAAGAAGACGATTTTTCAAAGGGAAATTGCAAAAACCCCTTACTAAATTCACATATAAGTCGCTTAATGTTCATCAAGAATGACTTTTGTGTTGATAATAAAGTGCATCAACTGAAGCCACTGATTGTTCATCTAGGGATTTAATCATGCAAACAGGAGTCAAATAAATTTTTTTCTTCTGTCAACAATTTCATTTTTCCAAAATTGTGAATCCATTTTTTTCCCACATAAGCATGCGTGTGGTACCTGGTATCGGCAGTAAGTGTAAATGAAGTTGGTTGCTAAAGTCAGTAAATTTAATTTATGGCAGGCTGGTTTCTATTTTGTACATCATTTAAATTGTCATAAGCTGAAAAAAGATTGAACTTGTTTATTACTTAGTGCAGTTTGCTCTGTTTATATTCTCAAATTTCCATTAGTTTTGATATTTAGCCACCCATTTTGCTGATTGGTTTCTTTTTGAGTGTTCAGAACTATGATGAGATTCTTGCACAATCGAAAGCCGCTAGGAGAGCAGCAGGTGGTGGGGGTGCACAGGCGGCCCCCTCTGGATTCAGGTAAAATGCAGGCGGTCCACTGGTGGCTGTTGTTGAACACTGTTGCAGTTGTACCACAGTTTGTATCATACTTTTAGCCTGAATTTGTAATGGGGTAAAACAATAGTATTGTACGCGGTCATACATGGAAGAATTGGGTTTCTGAAGCTCAAAAATTATACATGTGTTTTCTTTTTTATGTTAGTATTGAACACCGATTCCAATCCCAAACACTCAGAATCAACCGAAGTGGATTTATATGGTCTGTTATTGTTAACAGACATTTACCACGTGACCGGTATTGAAGTAATTGTACACATTAGTATCCGTTACATAGTCGATGACTGTCTTTTACAAAAGTTGTTCAAAATGACATTAAATATACACACTTAAAATTTCAAGTTATAAGCAGGATTTTGGTTCAGATTAGGATATGGTTTTACTTCAACAGCATCATTCATACTGCGTACAAATTTGGCGTCAGGCTTATGGCTGCAAACAAAAAGTAGCAGAGTTAGTAACTACCAACGAAATTTATAAACCAAAGTGTGTATGAAATTTAGTTTTAGCAACTGAGTTCTAACTTTTGCATGTGGCATCTAATGTGCTTGCTTTACATGGCTTCAGTAACTATAATGAAAATAAAATATTGCGAATAACCCGACGCCTCTGCTGAATGATAAAGCAGCAACGCTTGCCAGGTACTTGGAGGC
Organism: Ambrosia x helenae; assembly: GCA_030844895.1. NCBI lineage: Eukaryota > Viridiplantae > Streptophyta > Magnoliopsida > Asterales > Asteraceae > Ambrosia > Ambrosia x helenae. The sequence goes on along the minus strand of JAUTDX010001619.1, from coordinate 65,648 downwards.
TTGGGAGTACTGAAAATGGATCATTAGCCCATAAACTGCAGCTGTAAAGGGGCATTTGGGACCGCTTAGTGATATTGGTTATCTGATTATTCCGTTTTGATAAAATAAGTGGTTTTGAATAATCAAGACTAAGGTGGTGTTTGTTTCTGAAGAGGTAAAAGGTCTGCAGTCTGCGGACCACATCTGTAGGCATCTATAGGAGAAGAGGTGGACCAAAGGTCTGCAGTCTGCAAGGATAAGATTGTTTGTTTGTTAACGTTTGCAGCGTAACCTAACCATAACCACAACTAACCAAAACCCACCAACACCCATCATAACCACCGTAACCACCACAACCCACCGTAACCATAACCCACCATATAACCATAACCCACCACAATCAACTGATATAAGCTTAAAATGCAGAATTCTAAACAATTTCATAAGCAATTAGTAAAAGCCATCACAATGTCAAAGTTCATACTTTTTCCTGCGTACCAGTAATCCAAACCAATCCCTTGTCTTGTTTGTAACAGTAATCACAAACCATGATTCAAAGCCCAAGATTCTTTATTTCAAAACAACTAACACCAATAAAGTTTCTCCAAGCATAATGACTGAGATTTCAAAATTTTAATAACTTCATAATTATCAGATCCATACATAACCACATAAATATACACGAAGCGGCGGAGAGGGAGGAAGGTGGCGGAGGCGACAGGTTTGGGGAGGGGCGAGGAGACGATGGGGGATGGGGATGGGGACGGGGAGAAGGCGACGGGGAGGAGGATAGGAGGGAGGGAGGAGGTCAACGCGTCAGGAGGGAGGAGGGTGACGACTGGGGAGGAGGACTGGAGGAGGAGGAGAAAGTAGAGAAGAAGGAGGAGGAGGAAAGGAGAAGAAAAAGAAAAGAAGAAAGAGAAAGAAAAAAGAAAAGAGAAGTCTGGTGAAGAGGGGAAGAAAATAAGGAGAAGAGGAGAAGGAGAGGTGGAGAAGACCCTAGAAGACATTGGTCCAAGTCTACACCAAAAAGAGGTCAGGAAAACCTTTTTTAATTAAAGGTCTTCCAAAAAAACAAACAAGCTGCACGCCCCAAATGTCTGCCCGCGTCTGCGCGGCGCAGACATAAGTGATCAGAAGCACTTCTGACCAAAAAACAAACACCACCTAATTATCATAAGGTGTGGAGGAGGTTATTTAAAGAACCAAACATTCATTATCTGCTTTAATACTTTGTGCACTAAAGAAAGCTGAAACAATCATGAAGTTTGATTGGGGAACTGTTGTTTACAACAAAAGTTTGCAAGAGCTGGTTCACAGGGGGTATTTATTCGAGGGAGTCTTGGAGACTTAGTCGGAAAGCGACTGATCCTATGTACTGTGCTGATTGTAGGAAACTTAAAGATACTGTTTGTTTGGGTCTAAATGGGTCTGACTGGCACTCACGTCTGACTCGGTCAAACATGCCACATTTGGTTGGATCAAGTCTGAGCGAAATTGGGTCTGACCAAAGCACTTATCCGGTCAGATTTGAAACAAAGTCTGACTGAATCAGAGCGTTACCGTCTCGTCGTCTGCAGCTATGAAGCGTGATCATGTCGTCTGCAGCCCATGATGCCTAACCGAACCACAACCTGCGCGGGTTTGTTGTCGAGTCACCAACACCATTTGACTCCATCCGAACCACAACCTTAACCGTGACCGGCCGTTGGAACTCCCGCTGCTGCTAGAACTCTGGCCGTTGGATCATGTCTTCCTAAGGTACAAGGAAAGGATACTGTTTTTGTGGTGGTGGACATGCTTACTTAGTATGCCCACTTTATGCCTTTATCACACCCTTACACTGCACCTCAAGTAGCCCAATAGTTCTTAGACACAAGTTTTAAACTACTTGGTTGTCCTATCAACATAGTGTCTGACATAGATCCCTTATTCATGAGTCTATTTTGGAAAGAGTTTATGAGATTACAAGGAGTTCAACTGTGTTATTCCACTACCTACCACCCTCAGAGTGATGGTCAAACAGAAGTCCTAAATGTTTAGAATCTTATTTGAGATGCATGTGTATGCACTCTCCTAATCAATGGGTCAGGTGGTTAAGCCTAGCTGAATGGTGGTACAATACCACCTATCATTCAGCCATCAAGACAACCCCTTTTGAAGCCCTTTATGGTTTTCCACCTCCTGTCCATATTCCATATGACACTCAGGTAGCAGAAGTGGAAGAACTTCATAGAGACAGGGAGGCAATGATAGTAAAGTTAAAAGAGGTACAATAGAAATGAGTCAGTAGAAGTGAGTCGTCTCCTCAAGGGAATTAGTGGAAAGTATAGTTTTGTAGATTAACTAGTAAAATTAAAGTCTAATTGGTTTGTTGTTTGTTTTGGAATTTTAAGAAAAATGAATCTAGGAGATAAGCAACTGCACAAACGTGACTTGTTTAAATAACTCAAACCACAAATATCTTTCAAACGATTAAAAGACAATCCATAAACCAAACCAAACAACAGTAAGAGTTTCACAAACGAACCGTGCACCCAGAGGTGGTTACATAAAGAAACTAGCCGCTCATCATGATTTTGTATGCTTCCATGGACGATTTTGATGATAGATGCATGAAAAGAATGATTAAAATGTGTTTTGGAATGGTAAAAACTCGTCCTAGAATGGTCCAAGACGGCTAAGGTTCAAGTATTTTTCGTTTGTGGAGTAATGAACCCTTAAATATGGGCAAAACCCGAAATTTCGCGTCTATAATCAGGTAGGGGAGCAAGCTTGCGCCCCTGGTGAAGTAGGTTGCGCCCTTTAGGGCGCAGATCAGGCAAAAAATGGCTGTCAGCGCAAGGTTGCACCCTAATGAGGTAGGTTGCGCCCCTATGTAAAAATTCACCATTCTTCGTGTTTTCATCCCGGTGTTGTCGGGTGACTTCCAATCCTTCTTAACTTGTCCCGAAACCCTCAAATATGCTCCGTATAATGCTTTTCACCACTGTGCACCTGCAAATCACAAACATTATCAAAGTAACTATGTTCCATGCAATAAATTACATAAAAACACATATTTAACCACATTTACACATAGCAAAACACCTACTCATCACCTTCCACCTCCTGTCCATATTGCATTCATTCTAAATGACACTAAGGTAGCAAAAGTGGAAGAACTTCATAAAGACAGGGAGGCAATGATAGTAAAGTTAAAAGAGGCCCTACAACAATCAAGGAATCAAATGCAGCAATATGCAGATAAAGGAAGAAGTGATAGAACTTTTGAGGTGAGTGATTGGGTGTACTTAAAGTTAGGCCTTTCATTCAATCTACTATGAGAACTCAGAGACATTCTAAGATTGGACCTAAATACTTTGGGCCATTTCTGATAATAGCAAAAGTGGGAGCAGTAGCTTATCGTCTAGACTTACCTGATAATGCCCAAATTCACAATGTCTTCCATGTCTCCTTGTTGAAACGAGCTCATGGAAACCACACCCCTACAGTGTCTCTTCCAATTGGTCCTAGATTCGTCCTGCAACCTAGGGCAATAATTGATCGAAGGTTAGTCAAAAGGGGGCAACATTTAGCTCAACAATTCTTAATTCATTGGCAAGACTTACCAGTATCTGAAGCTACTTCGGAATTTGTAGAAGATTTCAAATTGAGGTTTCCCTCTTTTCTTTCTTGAGGACAAGAAAGTTGTTTAAGGGAGGGCATATGTTACAAGGAAAGGACTGATAATGAATAAATGCAATGAATAGGGACTAAAGTTGACAAGTTTAGATAATTGTAATAGTTTGTTATTGTTAGTTGATTTTGGCTGGAACATTTGTAATAGAAGTAGTATAAATACAGACTAGCATGATCAATAAAACCAAGCTATGTTTGATAGAATTCCCTCTCTGTTTCTCTTTCTATCTTCGTAGCTAACAATACAATTGACCTTTGGGCAATAGGTTTCCTCTGGAATGGTGATGCCGTCTGCGTTTGTAGATGTGAATGGCCTTTTATCATTGGGTTTACCCGAGTGACCGGGCTTTTGTTGTCCCTTATAACAAAAACTGTAGTTGCCAGCCAGTATGCCCGTTTGAGCATCGAAAGCTAGCGACCAACACTTGTATCTATTGGAAGGTTGTAATCAGTGAACAGTTAGATATACAAACAAACATACCCGGCAATAATAATACAAATATCGGTGATTGCTCCCTATGAGACCTCTGGCTCAACAAATCTTTATTTTTATTTTTTTTTAATAAAAATACAAAGAACTTAAGAGTGCATACCAATAGTAAAATAAAAAAAGGAAAACATGACAAAAAAACAGACATGAACCTAGAAAGTAACTAATTAAAAGGGGTAGGACAAACCCAGACACCATGACAAAGCTAAAGGCTTAATCCATAACCTTTATCCCACGTCTCCAAGAACTCCTACTAATGTATAGTTAACCATTATCATTACCACAAAACCTACATTTTGTCGACAAACAGTTTTTACACAACTTTAAGTTCAGTTGTCTCTGCAGTATTGATAAAGTATACCACTTGTTTTATTGGATCGATCTTACATTAGCAATCATTTAGAACTCCGAAAACCAAGATACATTAGGATATATCTAATTCGGAAACCAAACAAAAAAAACAACTAACTCTCATTATTGAATGTTGTCTCATGACTTAACCAATAACTTGAAGATGGACATTTCCGTCCGGTAAGCTAACTTTGTCTACCTTAAAAGTAACAGAACTAGAAACATTGGTAACCGGCTCTACCACGCTCACTTCATACTGACCATTAAATACCGAAACTTGAGAGACCCCCTTACTGTCAGATACAACTTCAATGGTCCCCGTTTTCCATTCTTCCATTAACCTATCTATCAGATCCCCAACCGGTGTATTCTCCAGTTTCTCATTGGTCATGCACATCACATCACACCCATCGATCGATGCACCTGTCCATATGATAATCGCCTTCACTGAAGCATGACAAAACGACTCCCTTAGTATTTCCTCCAAGTAAATAACCTGCAGTTGAGCTTTATTTTTCTAATGCTGGATCCATTTTAACATCCAACTCGGTTACCCATATTGGCAAACCGGCTTGACTTAACAAAGTCAACGAGTTTCGCACATAATGAAGGTCGATTGGCTCGGCACCATAATGACATTGCAGCCCAATTCCCATTTTCATCCCACTATTTCCCGGGTAAGCCTGAATCTTTTTAAGCCTTCTCAAGTACTTTTCAGGTGGGGCCCACTTGTCGTTCACATGTTCCGTCGTGTTAAACTCATTCATATACAATGTTGTATCCGGATCAATGTTATGAACTCTGTTATAAAAGTAAGCCGACGCGTTTTTCCCAAGTCTCTTTTCAAAGAAATTATGATGTAAATTCTCATTCATAACATCCCAACCAACTAACCTCCCTTTGTATCTTTTAACCACTGAGTCAACTCGCCTATTTGCTGCTTGTAACAACTTTTCGGGTGAAAGTTTTTTGACCCATTTTTGTTGGTACTTAACATCATCCCATAAAACAGTGTGGCCTCTAACAATGATACCATTTTCATCAGCAAACTTTAACATGGCGTCCGGGTCAGTGTAATTTTCTTGTCCGGGCTGCGGTTCAGTGTAATACCATTTAAGCTCGTTATGGAAATCCGCAGCTGTGAACTTGGATGCAAACCATTTCTTGTAGGCAGAGTTGTTGAGGATTCTATGGGTCATACCACAGCCCCAGTGGAAATCTGAGGTTAACTGTTTTATATAAAGTTTAGCGCCTTTTACTGCTGTTTTGTTCTGGTAAGTTATCATGAACTTTAGCTGCGTTTTACGCCCCTAAAAATTAAATTTAACATTAGCATAACTTCAGCTAACCTCTTCTCATTTATCAGCAAAAAAAAATTTATAAGAAAATTGAAAACAATCTTTTTAAAGATGATTTGTTTTCCTTTCTAAAAAGGTTTATATATAAGAATAGATATTCCATGCCACGTGATCCATAAGTTATAAAAATTAATCAGCAAATAGTTGCCACAACTAGCATTAACATGTAATTTGGATCCTATATAGTGCAGATTTATAAAAATAAAAAAAAGTGCTAAGCTAAAATTAGAATGATTGAAATATGTTATGCAAACAAAGTTACCTCATTTATCTTTTTCTGTTGGTAAGATCTCCATTCTTGTTTAGTGTATGGACTAAATAATGTGTTTTCATCAAATTCTTTAACCTCCTGCATTGCATTGGTGAACTTATTATATAAAAATTTGTTTTTAGAACTAAGCAATAAATACCAAAAAAACTTGAACTTGCCTTTGTTGTTGCATAGCTATCCTCATTGACATTGGCTCGACCTGGATCGAAAAATGGAAGATTACAATAAGAATAGATGATATATAAAAACAACAAGAATATGTTCAACACACAAACAGAAACATATAGTAACCTGATTTTAGCAAAAAGCATAGAAGAAGAAGAATAAGAAAGATGTAGAATGTATTCATTTGTTCAGTGTGACTGAGTTCTAAGATCCAAAAGCATTGTGGTAATGTCTTATGTATTATGTCTTATCTAAATAACCACATATCCTGTGAAAGAATCTTTTACTTGAATTATTTTAGCTTCACTTTTCAACCTTTTTTCTTATTATTTGTTGAGTTTTGGACCCCCAAATCATGGGGACTATTATAAGGGTAGTTTACATTTGCCAACCCTCATACTTACAAAATGTTACTACAATCATCCCTAAACTTCAAGAATTACATTATTTGTTTCTTCTTTCACTCTTCGTTACGGATTTGATCACTGACGTACATCATCCAGTTGTTGAACTCTGTTGGAAGATTATATTCAAGAAATTCATATCATATCAAAGTCAAACGAAAAAAGTCAAAGAACAGAATTGACGCCAAAGTTAATAGGCATGTCGGTTGTATTTTATAGTTATGTCGATTAGTTTGTAAACGTTTAAATAACCGTCAATTACCTTGGGTATAAATATCCTCATATGTAATCATTTCTAGTATGTGGGAAATAATATTAAGTTGGAATATTATCAAACTCTCTCCCCATCCTCTGTTCTCTCGTGAGTCCCTGCATCCTTTTGATGCATACTCTCCTATCATATAATGTTCATCAAAGATTGATCCAAGATCCGAAGGGCCTCAACAAACTCTACCACATGTGATGGTCACGCACGGCCACCACCCTCTAGATATTGATATCTACCCCCCCCCCCCCACCCACCAGAGTTTGCCCTTCTCTTGACACAAATGATATTCGCAAACAATTAAAGAAACACTAAAACTCATATAAAACACAAACAATGTTAGAAGTAAATAATCAAGACAATCTTAATATTACTATGATATTATTAGAGTCAAACAGAAAAGTCAAAGTGTAAGAAAAGGCGCCAAATTAGAAAGGTTGCGTCTATAGTTATATCAGTTATTGAAATGGTCATGTCGGTTCAATATTTAGTTAACTAACCGACTTATGTAAGGGTATAAATACCCAAAGATGTTGTCATTTGTAGTTTGTGGAAACAATATTAGTGTGTGTATAATATAGTGTTCCTCCACCCTCTGTTCTCTCTAAACCGAGTCCCTGCACATATGTGCAAACTCAATCATGTTCATTTATAAACCAAGTCTATGATTTGCATAACAGGGCCAGTTTCGAACAAACAAGTCATGAATCGTTAATCAAAATCTAAAGCTCTGGCTAATGATGATCACCACTAAAGAACATACATAATTGGATCTCTCTCTCTCTCTCTCTCTCTCTACCAATGGCCACTAAAGAACGCCGTAACTCGTCATTTATTCGGTCTTTGTATAGTGAAGTGTAACCAAGTGATGAGAACTATGTGTTCATCATAACCTTTTACAAATCATAAGAAGTAAAAATGTAATTATATATATATACAAATTGTAAGTTTTGGTCTGTCTGTACCGAACTGTTTCTCTCAATACAACATCTTTATGCGCGTTCTAGGTCACCGTACAAGCCGTTTATGCGCGTTGGTTACCTGCTGAACTGGTCTGTGCCTTTTTCTTGGAAGAGATGTGTCATGCCTAGGTATACAAGCCGTTTATACGTTTTCAAATTTGTTATTTTACAACCGAGTTAAAAGCATCGTCTTTTACATTTTTTTTAATTGTCTTTCACGCATTGTGTTTTACGAATTGCGTATAACGTATGGTGTCTTACGTATTGTGTTTTACACTTCGTGTGTTATTTCACGGTTTGTCATTTTCGCATCTTGACCTATAATATGAAGCATTGTCATTGCGTGGTAAGCGGCAAGGTGTAACATGTTTAGCGCGCCGCAACGCGCGCACGGGGATAAAACCTAGTTTACTCTATTCATTAAATAAGTTTGAAAAAGAAATATTATTATTCTATTGATTCATAAAGACATGTGACTATGTGAGTGAATAAGAAGTATAGATATATGTTGCAACACAATTCACGATGGTTAGGCAACTATATAATAACAAATTAAATAATATGATCATACCGACCAACTTCGTTGACTCAAAGTAAAGTAGTAAACGTTTCGAAATGTTTGGTTGAACTTGCTGAGCTCAAACATAAATGTCATGTCACATTTCAAGATAAAATGCAACGGAAAACAACATGAATATATATATATATATTTCAAGCTTATATATATTTAGTTTTCAATTACAAATTAGAACTAGGGGTATTAATTGTCGTGCGTTGCGCGTGCGTAGATCGGTTTTTTACTAAAACATAGACTAAGGTGAATATAAACCGACACGTGACGTAAGAAGATTTCGGTTTGTAGTAGTTCGTTTCATCCCGCAAACCAATCGACTCGGATCTAAAAGTGTCGTCACGAAAAAGGTTCATAGTCACACCTCATGTCATTGTTGTTACTAAACGAAGGTTAATAGTCACACCTCATCATCGACCGCATGAATAAACCACAACACTATCTGCAAACGGAATCGTCGCCAAATTAAGTGACATAAACTGCTGTACGTTCAACCTTGGTTTTCTTATCAGTAGTAGATCATTGAGATTCATACACTTTTATGTTATCATGTAAATTATGTTTATAAAAAATAAGTATGACATTAGGATGTGGGATTTAGGAATCCAAACGCAGGTATGTTACCTCATTCGCTATCAACCATTAATTTTGGCGACCTAAGTGTTAAAGAATTACAAATTATCGACTTACTACATCTTCCTCATATTTTTTATAATGGCAGAGATCTATTAGAAAAATAGAAAGCATCCAGCAAGGAGATGGAAAAAACCAATTACATCAAGTCATATATGTTAAAATCATACAACCTACCTAATCTAAACAACCAAATTTAAATCTATTTTTAAAACAAATATAAGCATCTTCTTTAATAACAAACATTGGATCTAGTTTGCATTTGCATATATTGAAGCACCTCTTCCACGGAGCTTTATGAAAACATTCCACCTGCATCCTGCTTATAAATGATCAGCCGATTCCAGATGTAATAGTTCTCATATCCAATCGGAACACCCCACATGGTTAACACATGTTTAGTATCAATCTTCCCAAACGATGCTCTCCACGTGAACAAATTAGTTGTCGCCAAAACCCATCTAACCTAATGGAACGTCGTGTCAGCCGAGTTCTCTAATCTGTTCTCCATGATCTCCCTCCGGAGAAGTGAAGCGAAGAAGGATTTGTTAGGCTCACTAAGCCAACCCCATTTATCTTCAGCCCCTCGCAACTTAACTGTTCACAACATTGCCTTGGGTCCCCTGAATCAGCGCATTTAACATCTGCATTTTAGCCTCTAGACCAACCCTATGCCCATGTCAGTGACTCGCCAACTCAATGACAACAATCCGCTACAACAGTCCACCAGCTTCAAAGCCTACGGTTTAATGAAAATACATTATATTAATGATGAAATGTATTATTTTCACAAAACTGATGGTTACCAAAAGGTGTAGTGCCCTCAAACAATCTTGAATTGCAAATAAATTGACCTCCTCTTTGACTGAATTCTTGAGTGTTTTGACCAAGAATTTGATATCTCCAGATGATCCAATGATGGGCTTGTGTCTCATAAATAATTTATCTATTTTTATAACAGTTAACAATATTGTATAAATATATAAAATAATTAACGCTGCACACACATCAAGTACCAGGTTGGTGTTGGATCTTTCACATATTTTTATCAAATCGCTAGATATACAAGTCTATTTTTAATATGAGGTTTGAGAGGCAATTAATATGAAGTTGGCAAATACCTCATCCAGGAATATAAAGTGGAGTTGGTTTGAATAGAAGCAGGGCCAAGATAAGTGAAAGTGCAAGCAGGGATCTTTGTCCTCCACTGAGTTCAGACAATGATTGTTTCCAAACGCCCCCAAATGCGACACGGACTTCTAACCCGTCCAGAAAGCTACCTCCCTCCGGGGGTTCTAGCTTCGCCATTGTCCCCGGTAAGACTCCAGGGAGTGGGGCGGCTTTAGGGGGGCGGTATTTGGTTCCCGGGCGGGAACACCGTCCCGAGGGGCGGGAAGAGGAGGGCGGGGAGGGGGGGCGGTGGGGGAAAGCCGGGCGGTGGTGGGGGGTTTGGGTGGGTGACGTGGCAGCTCGTGATTGGGTGATTTTTTTTTCTTTTTTTTATTTAATTTTAAAACAATATAATATTATTCATTTCACCCCCCTTTCCCCCCCTTCCACTCCCCACAATTTTTTCCCCCCCACATGGGTCCCACAAGTGCCACATGACGCTCCACCCCCCTCTTTCCCGCCCCTCCACTCCCTATAGTCTAACAGTGTTGAAAATATTGATCCAAAATCACTGAGAATAGAGTTTCCAAGTTTTGTAGTTGAATTAATGAGCCCAAATATACATAACTTAAACAAAAATATAGAAGTACTTAAATAAAATTATTCGAGTAATTTAATAAACTCACCTGTTCACTTTCACCCATCTGACTTTCAGTGTCTCCTTTTTCTTTTCACCAAGCTCTTCAATCACTAGCTTAATCTTGGACTTGTCGTTCTGTGTAAAAGGATCAAAATAAATAAAACTAAAGATAAAATATTTAAGTGGCGAATATCAGTTAAGAATCTAAGTTAACTAACCTCAACCTTGTTGTTGTTGGTTACATCATGTTTGCAAGTAGGGTTCTGCGGCACTGGTGATTGGACGGTGTGATGCTAACATCAACGATGATTTTTCTGATCCAGCCTTACTTAGCGCCGCTCCAGACCTTGTGGAATTGAGTTGTTTCGCAAGATCTCACTCACTCTGAGAATTTAACTTTCAATCTGTCGCATTAATCATAATCTATCAGTAAATCACAGTTGAAAAACGTTTGCAACTGGCTGGATTGTGTATAGAATTGAAACACCCAACCTTCTCGTCTATCTACTACTTTGTTCATCTTAGACGAAACTTGTTTCATCATCATCGACTTCATCTCCCTGTTTTGGTTTTTATATTCGTTTATATATATATATATATATATTATATATATATATATATATATATATATATATATATATATATATATATATATATAATGCATTTACTTTTATTTTCTCAGCATCAATATTGAAGGTGTCTAAAGATAATGATTCTGGATCCAAGAAGAAAACTACTTTATCTTTCTTTGACACATGTTTTTTCACATTTTTCATTCATTGTGGTATCTTCATTTGTTTCGATTGCATTGAATGCTAATGGCTTAATTTATTGGTAAGTTCCTGTTAAGTTGTCCATGTCGGGGCCGTGGAAAGGTATATGTAGTATTATAGCACGGGTCGTTGGGGTACAAACAACAGTGACATAAAATAATTCTGGAAAGAGAAGTGGCTTTTTGCTTGTCCTTAAATTTCCTAATCTCTTCCTATTGGAAAGAGTAAAAAACGTGTCCATTGCTGATAGAATTTATTTTTGGGTGGTCTGTATGGGGTAAGGGTTGTTCTTTCGCTTGGCGTCGTTCAACCTGCTGATGTTTCGGAGATGGCATAATTATCGGTGGGGTAAGGATACGAGTAATTTTTCACCAGAGCAGGTGGAAGCAGTGGTGGAGACGGAATTTTCGATATAAAACACTGTCAAAGAAGTAAATTCGATCTGTTTATACAAAGTGAAATTTGATGTCCCAAAATCTAATTATGAACGCCATCAGAGGTTTGTGGGTGTACAAGCTGGGCCATGATGTTTTCCTGAACAACAGTTCAAGGTCTGTTAACTTTTCATACATCTGTTGGGTCATGATTCCAAAACAATATAAGCGACGTTGAACCTATGCTTTTTAATTTCGTAATTCTATAAAGATAAAGAAAGATTGTGTTTGCTTTCATGATTTCCTTCTTACATCATACTGGATCATGTTATGTGATTTTTTTTTATTTATATACAAGATTAAAAAAACATAAAAGTTCTATAGTTTTTTGCTTTTACTAGAAACTAGCGATTAATATGTAATTAAGCGAGGCTAGGAGTGATTTTTACAACCATTTTAAATGTTGTGATTTGTTTTTTTTTTTTTTTTTCATGATTGTGGTTAAAAATGCTTTATGTATGTTAGTACTTAGTGTTGTATATTTGTTGAATGTTGAAGTTGATTTATTTAAGATAAGGTAGTTTGATTTCGGCGATTAGTTTTGTAGGTCGTGATATAGCGATTTGAGAATTTGTGTTTTAGGGGTATCTGTGCAAGTGAATTTGATGTTCGGAAAAGTTGTTAGGAACTTTGGATGATTGGAGCTTGTATGATTTTGGTGTTGTGTTTTGTGTGTATACTGTTGAATGTATGGAGGATTTATTGATTTTTCATTTTGTGTGTACGTCGTCTTTCATTAGTGGATTGTGTCTATTAATGGTTCTGGTGAAGATTAGTTGAATGCCACAAGCTTTAGCAAGATAGTTTTAAGCGCAATATATCCTAAGGAAATAATTATTGATTGTTTTCTCCACTTGGTAACGCCCGGTGATTGAGGTGCTCAGGAGAAGCATCTGGCACAAATAGACGTTGCGCATGTAGTATTGTCACATTGGTCAATATTAGGGTCCGTAGGAGGTTTTACGTAACAGGCCCAAAGCGTTGAAGAAATTGTGAAAGGCGTACTTGATAAATATGGAATTATATTGTGTGTACATAGACGTGTGCCTCGCGCCTTGGTTTTTAGATCCTATATACCTCGGAGCCCCTCACGCTTTTTTTAAACGAGTCTCTTTGATCTTTAAATCCAAGAGATGATGACAAGGTAGTTGTTTATTTCAGATTAATTTGATTCTTATTTGTTTGCTACAATAGTGGCTTACAAAGTGACAACAGTAGTTGGCAAATGCCAATGTCTTATCTAGATTTCCATATTGACATTTGCCTGTCACCCTCTCTTAATTAGATGTCTAAGCTAAGAGATTGACAATACTACTACTTTGTATTATCTGACATGATGGATAAAGTTTAGCATGTATTGGTCTAAAGTTGACTGATATCGTCTAATAGTTTCATTATGACAACTAGTGGTCAGCCTTGCATTGTATGTACGTATTTTATGTGTAGCCTTTTTTCTAATATCTTATTTTATCATTGCAGGTAAAAACTGGTGTACAGATTACAGAAAGAGTGGATAATATTTACATGTCAAATATACATTTTCACAAGGTAAATAAAGAATGTATCTATCACATAGCTAGCTACATTTAAACATAAAGTGATGCAATAGATCGTCCTTCAGATGCCATAAATGTAGCTCAACAATGCAGAGTAACCAAACCTCTCAACAATATGTTATATGTTTACATTCTAAAGAAGATTTAAAACCCCAAGAGAGAAAGCCGACTAATTTTTGAGTTTAAATGAATTTGATTATGTCCCTATTTAAGTATGTTGCATATGCTGAGATTGTTTGGAAGATCTAAGTGAATAATCATCTTACATTCATTAGTTGATCAGTATATAATTCTTTTAGCATCGACTGACCGTCACTTCTTATGCAGGCGCTAGTTTATGTAAGCAAACAAATTGTCTTGGCTGATGCTATTTACATGTCAAATATACATTTTCACAAGGTAAATAAAGAATGTATCTATCACATAGCTAGCTACATTTAAACATAAAGTGATGCAATAGATTGTCCTTCAGATGCCATAAATGTAGCTCAACAATGCAGAGTAACCAAACCTCTCAAGATTGTTTACAAGATGAGAATTGTAATTTTAGAAAGAACCGGTATGTGATATTCGTAGCTGTTTCTTGCAGCCATGTTGCGAGACAAACTTCTAGAATTACGCTCGACAGATAAATGAGTAAGCTACAAGTTCCAGAAAGTACTGAATGCAGCTTCCAGCCATTTAACAAAGATCTTTGGCGGATGTATTTCAGCGTCTGACAAAGTAACAGAACTGCAAATATTCCTGTATGTACATATTTAAACACGCCTTGAAAAACAAAACACTGTTCGTGTGGAATTGTTTATGATTAGCGATCAGTCCCATAAACTGAGTCAGTCATGGTAACTATGGGATCAGTGATCCTTGATGTATCTTTCATAAGGTGTTCTGATGTAAAAAACAGTCTTTGATCTATAATTCGTAAGTTGTTAATTTGTACCGAGGTGTAAATCCTTTTGTTGGATGATGCAACTTCAGAATTTGCTATTGAAGCAGTTGGTTTGCATTCAAAAAGTCAAAATTGTTTGACTTTAGAAGTCGCTTAGGTTTGACTTTATATTGTTAGTTGTATATCATTTTGAATATATTGGTATGTGATTCTACATTTTTATGTATATAACAAAACCCCGCGCGTTGCGGCGGTAAGTTTGGCTCGGTTATTCACAAGTCTTTACCTTTTATAGTTGTTTCTATTAATAGTCTAAACGCCTACAAAAAAAGGCTCTGAAATATCTACAAAGTGTTTCTTTAATGGGTCAATTTGGGTAATGTTTCGTTTACTTATAAATGGGTCGAGCTTGGTATCTCTTACAAATGGGTCGATTTGGGTGAATCTATACCGGCCAAGTTAATAATAATGAGAAGCGAAAATAGATCGATACATATAACCTCAATCAGAAAGATGAGACGATATTTATACATATAACAAAGAATATAAACAGATATATAATATATAGTTAACAAAAAGCCGGAAACACATAAATAATTAGAAGAAGAATCAGATCTATACACTAACGAATATTATACATATAACCTAAATCAGAAAGATGTGGCGAAATGTATACATATAAACAACAACAAAAACAAATCTAAAAAGTAAGCGATGATCGGAAAATTGAAAAACGCGTCGCTAGGCGCTCCCTAATTGGATCCGGGAGTACTCGGGGAGTTCGCGGCCTAGTCGGAGAGTACTCGGGGAGTACTCAGCCTAGGCCTAGAGTACTCAGGCCTCGGCAACCTACCTTGTAGCAATTACTCGGGGAGTACTCGTCCTTCAAGACCTTGTTTTACAACATTGGGGTTTATATTAAGTGGGTCACGGGGTTGATACATAAACATATATAAATCATTCTTTTTTTATGGAGGCTGGATTGAATGAGCGAAGAAGAACCGGAGGGATACAGGTCTCGTTGGATCAGAAGAGGGAGTAGACCAACAGTTTATTCAAATGGGGAAGATGAGAAAGAATGGTTCGCTCGTCAGATGAGAGTGAAGATGAGGAACATAGCGGCACTTTGGGAGAAACAAAAAAGAATAAATGGGGTTTTTATATGGTAGGTATAGGATGTTAGGTGGGTCAACTTAGAAGCTCCATATTTGAATTGGAGTCTAAGTGGACATTCTAGGAATGAGTCATTCAACCCAAATTTATTCTTTTATTATATAGATAGATTATTATTATATATTGAATTTACCAACTTACACAGATTATTGTTAAAGAACAAAATATAAAAAGGAAAAGAAAAGTAAGAAACGCAACGATATGAAACAAAACATGGAGAGATCCTAGCCTCATTTCTTCTAATTACACTTTGCAAAAAACTGTTAAAATAAATGTACAGAGGTGTTCTATAAGAATGTGTACACACTTTTCCAAGATAAAAGTTAAAACTCATACTGGGGGGCATTCCGAGAATCGAACTCGGGACCTCTCGCACCCGAAGCGAGAATCATACCACTAGACCAAATGCCCACGTGCGACTCAAATGTGAGATGTTAAATATTACTCATCAGGATTTTATGATAAAAAACAACTGCTAAATGTAGTCTACATAATTATTCCAATACTTAAGTTTGATAAATATAAAATAAAAGTGGTTCATGATGGGAAAACCACATGGTTCAGGAATACATAGTATGCTAATTATATTCTGATCATCTTATGTAAAGATCTTTGTCAATATGAATCGACTTTTTTAAAGTTTGTGTTTCCAAAAACATTTTTGATGGTTCTGCCCAATATTAAAATCTTTATACTTTGTATTTTTAGGAACTCGTTTACTCCTCAATAAATTCTTTATGATTTCAAAGTTTTTATAGAGAGCCCTTTTTAAATGTTGTGAGAAATTTTTATTGGGTCGATTTGATCTACTCTTAAATTGGGGTGTAACTCATTTGAGTGTATATATTTTTTTTTCTGGTTGGTGCTATTTTCCCCTTGCTCTGCTTTAGTGTCTTATTGTCTTGTCTTTTTGGATGTCTATTTAGTTAGGTTCCTCCTTCACTATTTTACTTTATGCAGTGATGTTTTTGAAATGTTGTGATATATTTTTAGCTAGTTCATGGATTATTTTGGGTAAAAAGTGTAGATATGGTCATTTGGCCAACTAAAATCAAATAACAAACACAATTGGTTCTATTTAAATAATAAGACGGATCAAAACATCTCTCTTATAAAAATTGTTAACTTAAAATGTGTCAAAATGACTTAGTATCACTCACAAGTCACAACGTGGTTGAGAGCCAACACACCACAATAGTTTTCGTCAGCTCTGTCTTCGCCCCTTATATTAATCTAAAACGATTTGTTGCAACCGATTCCATTTAGGTCCTATGTCGTTATGAGCAAGCCAAATTGATACTTTAAAAGAACGATCCATTTGATACCATCCATTTGATACCGAACTCATTTGTCTCAAAAACTTGTTTTAATTCTAGTTTGATCCCAACCGGTGTCAATATGAACCACCCATTTGCCAAACTTTATTATAAGACAAAAAAAAAATGAAAAAGTTAGCCACCCATGCCTGGTTGCCCTTCCTTTGGACTTGGGGCATAGGACACATAAATGCCTTAATAAATTAGCTCTACTCTATAGCAATACCCAACTAAACAAGGGCCAGAAACAGAGGGGACTTGACCTCCATCGCTCTAGTAAGAGTTTCCTTCAGCACAAGGCAATTGGTTTTATTTCAAGAAAATGATAGGCCAAATAATTGGGCCATGTTTGGAAGGTGACCCATAACACTCATGCATTAACAACACAATTTGACTTTCATTAGGATTTGAAAAGGTGTCTCACAAACAGACAAACTATGTAGTAAAATTTACTTTAATAAGGAAAAAAAATAGTTAAACATAGGCATAACTACTAAGAAAAATCGACTTAAAATAATTTGATAACGGTTAAACAAAGAATTATGAAATTATGTTTTAGACACCCAAGCTACGTTTTGTACAAGTTTCCCTTTTATTTTCTTCTTTCGCTTTTTTTCTTTTACAGGGAAAAAAAAATCACGTGGCATTGGCAAACTTTGAGGCACATGGGAAGGTGTCAATTTTGGATAATCAATCCTTATTTCACCTAAAACCAAGTTCACTTTTAGGCATACAAATTTGTACTAATAAAAATAATTGCCACCAAAATTTAAAAGTGTGTCCTTTCGAAAATATGTTGTGGTAAAAGTGCACATATAAACACAAACATATATACATGTATATTAATATTAAATATTAAATATTAAATATTAGGTAAATAATCAACTTTGAATACTTTTATTTAGCTATACAAATCAGTTAAGAGTTAATTATACAGATTTGTATATAGTTTTGATTTTTAACAAACTACGGTAATAAGGCTAACTTTTATTAACTTTTAAGTTAAATTCAGGTAAAATGACCAAAATACCCTTTGAGAAGTTTTTGTGTAATTAACTAAAAAGCTAATTGTAAAACCTATCACTTTTGAGGGACTGTTTGTGTAATTCACTAAATACCCCAGCTGCCTAACCCGGGCTTTAAAAGTGAGATTAACACTAACAATTGTCTACAAAATCCATGCCAAGATTCAGTTTCGCCTTTGATCGTTGCTCTGGTCTGACGTCACTTGTCATGAGCTTCAACCACCATTGAACTCCATCAATCGCCTAAGATAATAACTCTGGGACAATGAACCATAAGGTAGTGTTCGTTTCACAGGAATGAAAGGGAACTGGACTTGGAAATGGAATTTGAATTGAATTTTGAAGAATCCCTTAAAATCCCATAATGTGTTTGGTTGGTATAATCATCAATGGAATTGGAATGGAAAATATGTAAAAATGACATAACTACCCTTTAAAAGTAGTAAATTGACATGAATTCCTACATATTTGATAACATTCCGTCCCACCTTTGAAGGATTTTAAATTCCAAGAATTGGAGGATTTCAAGTGATTTTAATTCAATTCAAATCCTTTCTTTTATTGAAACGAACATGATATGAAATAGAATCAAATTCCAATTCCTTTTGAATTCCATTCCATTCCATTCCTGTGAAACGAACACTACCTTAATTACCATCGATCACTTTTGATCAATCACTTGGCCGATCCCTTTGTCTCTCATGCGAGCACACATACAATTTATGAATTTGGTTTTGGTTTTGGTTTGTGTTGAAACGATTTTGAGGTTTAAATTAGAAGTCAAAGTCTAGTAAGAATATGCAGATCTCTACACCTATAATGGTGACTATCAAGGTTTTAAAGTAGTTCCTTTAACTTCGTATACCACCTGAAATACGAACTTGAAAATTGATAGAAATCAGAGATTGGATAACGGAATCTTAATTAGTCTTTTAGTATAGTACTAGGTCAATTTGGGTAGTGTGGGTACACTGTCGCATTCAATACAACCATTAATTTGGTTGATTTCGGGTTAAGGCTACGAACAACACAACACTAAATCAGATGACCAAAAATATCAGGGGAGGGGGGATGGTATTCTTTTTATGTTTATATCATTTACACAAAAATTCCTTCTAAAATCTAATTAATATATAGTTGTTTACATAAATAGTCCATGTGCTTTTTAAAGGCTAAAGTTGATTACATAAATACGGAGAGGTTGGGGTATTACATAAAGAGTCATTCTAAAAAAACAAAATTACACTTTGTGTCCTTAAAGTATCACTAAAATTATGAAACGTGTCATTTATTTTATTTTTTTTGCATTTTATGTCCAAAATCTCTTAATTTATTGCATATTGTGTCCTTTATCACTAACTAGGTTAAAAATCTCAGTTAACTTCAATACACCCAGGGGTAAAACTGTTCATTCACCATTCATCATCCTCTTCACCCTTATATCCCACCTTGCACCTGCACATTTTTTTCAGCCCTATCGACCATCAGCTTCCCCAAATCATCATCCTCTTCACCCATTCAAATTAGGGTTTTTCAAAATCAACCATCATCTTCCCTAATTCATCATCCGCTTCTCCAATGGTGCAATTCCGGTGTGGTAAAGAGGCTAGAATTCGAACCATATCAATGTAACATAACCTGGAATTCGAAGCCAATGTTGAGTTTGAAGAATCTACAGAGGACCTCAACGATTAGCGTATGCAGGTCGATTAGGGTTTCAAATCTGTGTGCAGGTCTATAGTGGACCTTAACAATCTGAGTTTTATTTTGTTCAGTGCACCTCTGCACCTGCACCCATTCACAAACCACAATTGAAATGCTTCGAAGATTCATAACACATTCCTCTTTATCACAAAGATATCAGTTTAGATGTTCTGACCTGAGCTTTATTGTTATTGCAGAGCGCTCTCATGAACCTTATGCTGATTCTGAGCTTGTTAAGCATCTTAAAAGCATTATTAAGGATTTAATTGCAAAGGGGTTTTATAGCAACTACCCCTCTGCTATAAGACAACAAAGCCTGCTCATCTTCTATCTAGTTATCGTTTCTAGCCACACAAACACACCACAAATTGTTGCAATTTTATAGATCTGGGTACAGATTTGTGCCAGGGGAGTGGATATACGGGAGGATCAGGGTTTCTAATGGTTAGGGTCTCGTGATAGATTAGAGAGGGAGATGGGATTCCAACGGTAGTGGTGGTTTTCGGAGGTGGTGGTTGTGCAAATGGTAGTGGTTTCAGGTTTAGGTGGTTATGAAGATGGTCGTAGTTTCAGATGGAGGTTAATGCTTGTTTTGCTCGATTAGGGTTTCAGACGGTTGATTAAGGTGTAAAACTGTGTGCAGGTATGTTATAATGGGGGAAAGATGATGAGGGACATTAATGGACAGTTTTACCCCTGGTTCTATTGAAGTTAACTGAGATTTTTAACCCAGTTAGTGATAAAGAACACAATATGCAATAAATTAAGAGATTTTGGACATAAAATGCAAAAAAATAAAATAAAGGACACGTTTCATAATTTCAGTGATACACTAAGGACATAGTGTAATTTTATCTAAATAAAATATATTTGGTTACATAAAATCATAAATGGTCCATGTGGTTTTTAAGGGGTAAATTTGTCATTTCCTACAAACTTAACTTTTTTTTCTTCATAAATTAGCCTTAATACTCAAACTAGTTGCAAAATTAAATCATAAAACCTTAACCTGTTAAACAAAAAACTTATTGTACTCTAAAATGTTACTTTTAAACACGAATATTAGGACCTTATATTAAAGAACTATCTTTAATATTATGGTTATCATTAAAAATAAATTATTGATGCAAGTAATTAGGCCTGTAAATGACTCGAATGAGCACAAACAAAGGTATGTTTGTGTTTGTTTATTTAACTTTAACCGAACATAAATACGAACATATAACCGGACACATTTTTGTGTTCGTGTTCGTTCATTAAGAAATTTGTCATGTTCGTTTTCGTTTATGTTCGTTCCTTTAAAACCTAAATGAAAAGTTCATGAATGAACATAAACAGACGTTCACGAACATAATAAGCGTAAACGATTTTATATTACTAAAAACCTCAATTACTAATTAATATTATTTACACAAGTGGCTAAAGCCGAATTTATGTTTATATTTATATAAATATAACTACTTATGTAAGTAAGAAAATTTAAACGAACATAAATGAACGAACGTAAACAAAATTTCACAAACATAATTTAACATAAATGAACGAATACAATATTTGTTCATGTTCGTTCATTTAACTATACTAACAATTTTTTTTTGTTCGTGTTTGTTTGTTTATTAAATAAACGAACTTCCCGTCAAACAAGTTTACAAACAGTTCATAAACGTTTAGTTCGCTTATAGACCTACAAGTAATGTGGGCCTTTAACCATCAAATTACCGTCCAGACGTAGGAAGTGTATATTTTCAACATTTAATCTATACATATAATAAACCAAAGTCATTTTAATGACATGGCACTCAATGAGGCATTCTCCTCCTTGAGTGTGCCATGTGTCATCTCATGTGGCATTGAGATATTTTAGGAAAAAAATAATTTAAAAACAAAATTAGATTTTTCTCTCTTATCTTTTCTCCCATAATTTTTAAATGTTAATATCTTTTATATACGAGATTTTTTAAAGAAAAAAATTACACCAAATTAACGAGCGTTTTATTATCATTCCAACGAGTACCATAGTGCTATATAAAAGACGAAGAAAAAAAACGACTACTTTTTGTTGAGTTTTGTTCAAACAGGAAAAAAAACACAAAGTGTTCAGGTAAATCATTAATCATGTATAAGCAAGTCACTAATTATGTTCAAAACAGTAAATATGAATTCTATTTTCAACATGCGTTAGCATTGGAGTTATACATTGTTTTAGGTTAGATATTAATATTAGAGTTATACATTGTTTAAGGTTAGGCGTTAACATTAGAGATATATTTTTAATTGTTTTAGGTTAACTGCTACCCAAAGCTTTCATACATGTAACTGTAAAGCGCATCATTCTATTTCATATGTAAAATTAATATGTCATATTAGATTTTTCAACCCCGGAACGTTCCCGGGGTATAATCTAGTATATAAATAAACAATTTTATGTAATATAATATGTTATTTAACTAGAGTTATATTTAGGGGTTGGTTCCAATTTCTAATAAAACGTCGTAATCACTTTTAAAATTGTTTCCCCTTTTCACTTTATAGGTTATTGCTTCAGAAGAAGTGAAAGAATTTTATAGGTGATTACGTATATTAAAGTAAAATCAAATTTGTATTGTGCTATCTATTAATGTTATAATTATAATTATATAACTATAATAAGGCAACTCATTTGAATAGTAATTTTGCCATCCATGAGATATGTTGCCATGTCAAGGGTATGTTAGTAACTTCATTTCTATCTTTTGCAAAGCTTATTTCCATCAGCACATTCACATGTTGCCACGTTTCTTTAGACGTGTAACGATCTCTGACATCCCTTCTAAAACAGATGCCACCCGTTGCTCCTTCTTTTACGCATCATGCTCTCCGCCTCCCCCTCTTCATCACCTCTCACCTAACTCATTCTCTCTCTCTCTCTCTCTGTTGATCTCCATCTATCTCACTCGCCGGCTTATGCTTTTGTCGGCTCTGTGGTGAGAGGAACAAAGAGACGAGGGGTTGGTTGTGATGGGGGTGCTGGCGGTTGCCTTAGTTGCCATTTGATGGTGGTATGGCCCCTCTTTCTTATTGCTCTCCAGCCGCCGTAGGTGGAGGTGGGGATAACGGTGGTGTTGCCGGGTTCGATTTCGAAACCCTTGGTGACAACCATCGGAATCCGATTATAGAAAGCCTAAAAACCTTTGCGCACTGCTGCCGGGTTCGATTTCGAAACCCTAGGTGGCGGTGATGATAGCGGTGGTGTCATTCTGGGTTTTATTGTGTCTTTCCCGCCACCGGTTTGTTTCACTCTCTCTAAGTCCTGTCGGACCACCGCCGTTAGTGACAAACGACATCACCAACCACCACTGCTACCGGGTATGATTTTTTAACCTTGGGTGGTTATGGTGATAGCGCAGGTGGTGTTGTCTGACTTACGCCCTGATTTCACCATGTACAAGCCCTGTTATGTGTACCTGTTTCTTTGCTTTATTTGGTTTGCTTATGAACCTTTTTACCTAGGGCCTTATCAAGAACAGAGCTCCTGATGCTGTTCTTTTTTTCCGTTCATTTTCTTGGCTATAATGTTAGAGAGCTACAATAAGCCTTAATTTGAGGTACTATTGTGTAACAAAGGCATAGTCTAACAATCTGTTCATGTGTTTATTGCTATAGTCCAGGTTTTTCGCCTGGGTAGGATGCCTTATTACATCATCTCGGTTGTGGATCTTTTGCTACCTGCGGTTGTGGTAGGACTACTGATCCTGCAGTCAGTTAGCTAATTATGTGTCAAACACGTAACAATCTGTATGTGTAGTATAATGCATTTCTTCATCGTAATGTCCGTACCACATGGTTCTGATCGTTTGTTGCTACGGCACAGCTTGGAATGCCCTGCACCTTTGGCTATGATGACATATGATTTGCGTAGCAGGTTATGCCCTCTAACTGTGATGGCAAGATAATGTTGCAACCTGTTAGTTGGTGGCATGCTTTGCTTCGCCTAAGCCTACTATTTGTTGCTTTTTACCATGCCTTGCTTCTCTGATATGCAAATAGTTTACCTATTTTAGGGCGATGATGACAATGTATGTGTATGGTACCATTTGTGCATCGTTGTGATGGCGATTTAGTGTTCGCAACCGACTGATGTGATAAATGATCTCCCACATGTTGACTGAGCCCACTATTTCTCTATAGGGCCTCTACCAACTGCGTCTATGATGTTATTAGATAATAATTATATAATAATAATAAGGCAACTCATTTGAATAGTAATTTTGCCATCCATGAGATATGTTGCCATGTCAAGGGTATGTTAGTAACTTCATTTCTATCTTTTGCAAAGCTTATTTCCATCAGCACATTCACATGTTGCCACGTTTCTTTAGACGTGTAACGATCTCTGACCTCCCTTCTAAAACAGATGCCACCTGTTGCTCCTTCTTTTACGCATCATGCTCTCCGCCTCCCTCTCTTCATCACCTCTCACCTAACTCATTGTCCAGGTTTTTCGCGTGGGTAGGATGCCTTATTACATCATCTCGGTTGTGGATCTTTTGCTACCTGCGGTTGTTGTAGGACTACTGATCCTGCAGTCAGTTAGCTAATTATGTGACAAACGCGTAACAATCTGTACCGTTTATTGCTACGACACAGCTTGGAATGCCCTGCAGCTTTGGCTATGATGACATATGATTTGCGTAGCAGGTTATGCCCTCTAACTGTGATGGCAAGATAATGTTGCAACCTGTTAGTTGGTGGCATGCCTTGCTTCGCCTAAGCCTACTATTTGTTGCTTTTTACCATGCCTTGCTTCTCTGATATGCAAATAGTTTATCTATTTTAGGGCGATGATGACAATGTATGTGTATGGTACCATTTGTACATCGTTGTGATGGTGATTTAGTGTTCGCAACCGACTGATGTGATAAATGATCTCCCACATGTTGACTGAGCCACTATTTCTCTACAGGGCCTCTACCAACTGCGTCTATGATGTTCGCCTACGGGTTGCATTATTGCAAAAGATTTCCTACTGAGGCGTTTTGTTAGATGCGCCTTCGCCTTTTTTTGCGTTTTGGTATATTATTCTATTACCTGTATATTATAATAAACATGGGTGCACATGAATTGTGTTTTCTATACTTTAAGGGAGTTATTTAGGGTATTTGTTTGAAGCTAAGAGGAGGATTACTGTTAGCAACAGTTCTCTTTCAGAGTTTGGTGTTCTTGGATTTGAATTGGGCTATTCAGTGGAGAATCCAAACTCACTTGTGTTATGGGAAGCCCAATTGGTGACTTCTCCGATGGAGCCCAGGTGATGTTTGACCAGTTATTGAGCAATGGCGAGGCGAAGTGGCTGCGACAGACCGGGTTACTCGTGTAGCTGCCTCATGGTTATGATGGTCAAGGCCCAGAACATTCGATTGCACGGCTCGAACGTTTCCTTCCGAACAGCAGTCACAGTGAATGACCCATTTGGGTCGCCATCCCATCTCCATAAATCAGAACCAGTTTTAAATCTGGTCTGCTGCAGCGAGGACATCAGTGTCTGCAGCTGCAGGCATTCGTCTGGCTGAAGATGGATGTTCCTTCCAGTGCCACGTTGCAGTCTGCACATCAGGCGCGGCGTTAACTCTATCAGGTACAGAACACAGTTTATTATCCTCCAGCTTAAACAACGCTGGAAAGCTCTCCTTCAATATATAATAAGTATGGTTAGCAGTGAATATATGATAAAATCACTGATATATATATATATATATATCCATTTACAATATGATATAATCAATATGATATATAATATATATGATATAATCCATATTAAGTAGTAATCAATATGATATAATAAAAAATATACTAAAAATGGCCGACCAATGGTGACATATTTGTAATGGTATGCAAAAATGCCAACAAAACAGTGAATTCAGAAGGTGAAAGGTTTAACTTTAAACACACTTGTGTATCTTTATACTGTGTTTCAATTTATTATCATATTTTGTTTTTTCAGGAACTGGTGGGGGCATACTAATTCATTTTGGGACGTGAAATGTAAGCTCTTGGATCAGATCTGTTTGGCTGCAACAGGTCGCATTTTCCTGCTGAGGCGCTGAGACAGTATGACCAGCTGCATGTTACTATTAATGCGGTGATTTTCAAGCGCAAGTGTCGCTCTCCGCCAGGCAGTGGTTCAATCTGGTGGATAAGGGCTGTAGGTAAACCGGTATGTTCATTTGTACTGATGATTAAATCTTGCCTAATATGTTCTTATTAGGTTTTGTTGATTAGTTTTTGACCTAATTGGGTGCTTTTGATTATCTATCTACCAAATGCTTGAATTAAATACTGTGTTTCTTTTTTTAACTTTCACGCAACAGGGTACTCAAATTTGGTGGAACATTTTTGCTTTACAACCTGTTGTTATATAAATTTAGATGATAAATATCAACCTTTATCTGCTACAATTTAGCATTGATGTTAATGGAAAGAATGCCAAGGAACTGGACAACTTTGGTTCGTGCTTCTCCTTCGATGCTCAGGTAAATTCAAATTATAAATATAAGGAACTGGACAGGTTTATTCACTTGCATTCTAATGAAATAAATAGTGAGATTCAAAGAGTTCGAAATGGGTTTGAGTGTTTTATCTCTGCTGCCCTCCAATGCATGTTACATTTATTCGATGTCAGCAACTAATTACATCAGGATTGGACAACTCTACTCGTAGAGTTTCTGTGAACAAAATACTTCAATAGTTATTTTGGTGGTCGTGGTGATTCAAAATTCGTGACTCAAGCTACTGTTATTCTCAGTTGTATGCCCTTTCCAGCATAAATGAGGGTAATGTTCAATAAAAATTTTGTCATGCCTTTTTGTTTAGTTTTTTAGCTTTTAACACTAAACATTGACATGCAACCATGGCAGGCTCTTGATAACCTGAAAGTTGAATTAGTAGCAGGGGGTTACGAGGAATGCGCAAAGCTTGGTGTTATTGAATCAGTGAAGGTAGCCTTATTTTTTCGCTTTTATTTGGTTACAAGTATCAAGAATTCTTACAAAAACAGAGTTTCATCATCTTTGTCGTCTAGCAACCTCTACCTTCAAATCGATGAATTCAAAAATAAATAAATAAAGTTTATGAAGCAATTACTTAGATATAACCTGAATCATGGATCGAAAAAAAGATCAATCGAGTCCACAATGCAGATACTCGACTGCTTACTGACCTTCAAAACTTGATTGCGAGATTACCGTATGTGGGCATGATCCGAAGTGGTACTATTTTGATTATCCACGTGGCTGCAAAGTTGTATAGTTCTCTACCATATAAGTGCGTTTTAACACACCGTTTAATGACTTGCATTACTTTATTTGCAGACAAATTGAAGCAATACCTTTATTTATTAAAGAGCTATATGGGAGGATCAATGTCTAGGGCGATGCCTTTGCATCCATGGTAGGTTAATTGTCCTTTTCAACTTATTTGTGACTTTTAGTTTAGTAACACTTCATAGTGTTTTATATCTTTTGAGTGGTTAAATAAAGAACATAGATGAGTATTGTAGGTAAACTGCCACATCTCTTTGATTTGTCCGGCTTTTTTGAAAGGATCAGGCGTAAGGCGCTATAGGCTCTTTGGAAAACGTTTTTTCCTTGCTTGGCCGTGATATTACAAGAAGCACAAAAAGAGCCCTGAAGCGGCGCTTCAGGTCTGGAGGCGTAGGGCATTCTGAGGCGTGCTTCGTATGCTGGCTCGAAATTTTTGAGTCTGTAACCGGTTACAGCAGCTGGTGGTTCTCAGATCTGGTGTTGCAGGTCTCCAAAGATGCAGGCTGAGTGGTGAGGAAGGATGGGCAATGTAATTAGAGAAATACAAGATAAAATGAAAAGTGGGTGAATACTTTAAACATATTTCATTTGTCCTTCTTGCTAATTTGATATAAGGTCACTGCACAATTTGTAAAACACAGCAAAGCAAAAGCGCAGGTTTTGACATCTTGAGTTTGGCTTTATATTTTTGTTGATTTTTAAATAATATCTTCTGTAAGTTCTTTTTTAATCGACCAAACATCAGCCCATTCAAAGTTGATCCTGTTAAATGTATTTGAAACCACAAGAACCTAATCTGTATAAGTTTGTACATGTAAAAACTGATTAAAGACAAAGCTATTACTTATACAAGTATTACAAACAAATTACATAAACGCGCAACGCGCGTCGTATAATCAACCTAGTTCATATAATAGCCAAAAGACTATTACAGAATAATGAATAAATAGCGTTGCAATTTTTTTTCACAGAATAAAATAGAGATACAATATAAAAAGGGGTTGTAGCTTTTAATAAAATGTATAAAATGATCAATATGGGCATAACTAAAAGCTTGTATACATGTTTTTTATGGTAGAATGAGTATATGTGTCATTTTACTTATTAACAATTTTTTTTTCACAGAATAAAATAGAGATACAATATAAAAAGGGGTTGTAGCTTTTAATAAAATGTATAAAATGATCAATATGGGCATAACTAAAAGCTTGTATACATGTTTTTTTATGGTAGAATGAGTATATGTGTCATTTTACTTATTAAAAACTTGTAGCTAGCAGGAGTTTTTTCTTAAACGCTAGTACTAGTAGCGTTTCAATATAAAGTTCCTAACCTAAAAGCTTAAAGCTCCTTCAACCAAACAAGGCTTTTTATTGAGCAGAAGCTTTTTCTTAGGTGGGACGGGGGCGCCACTAGAATTGGTCATGGGTACCTCACTACCAGCACGATAATACCGTCGCCACCCATGCTGGTAGTGGTCCCGTGGACCAAATTCTGATTCTAGTTAACGGACCGATAACAATCATTATTAAACGCAACGGTCGAATTTAAATGTTTTTTAATTCTAAATTTGACCGTTTAATTCAATTTGGACTTTTTTAAAAATTTTAAATAATTCAAACGGTCATATTTTGTGACCGTGTTTTCAAATGGTTATATATACAAAACATGTCCACGGTTTTAGATAAAAAAATTGAAATTATCTCATATTTTGCTCCATACATTAAAAAAATAATTGACGTTGAAGATGATCAAATTTTCATTCCCCCACTCGAAGTGTACCCGATTTTAAACTCAACCGATAGTAGCCTTAAGTTTATCATGGACCTTGCCAAGCGAGCTGCAGCGGAAGACGCAGCAACATCTAAAAAAGATATGGTGCCATGTGATCGCGAGGGAGGCAATATTTGGTTAATGGATGATTATTTTGCCGACGTACCAAAATACACCGAGGCACAGTTTAAACTAAGGTATCGCATGTCGGAACGTCTATTTCTAAAAATTGTAGCAGATGTTGTAGCAAACTTCAAATGGTTCAAAGAGGGTGTGGATGGTCGGTTTAGAAAGATTTTTACACCTATGCAAAAAATATCTTCAACAGTGAAACAACTCGCAACCGGTAATCCTCCAGATGAATAGATGAGTATTTATGTATGTCTGAAAGGACGTCGCACAAATGTTTACAATTTTTTTTGCAATGCCGTCATTAAGTTATACGGGGCTGAGTTTTTATGAAGACCAACAGGTCACGACATTGCATGTTTGTACGAAGCACACGAAGAAAGACATCACCTTCCCAGCATGACCGGTAGCATTGATTGCACTCATTTAGTATGGCGAGCATGTCCCAGGGAATTCCGAGGACAATATATGAGAGGCGATCACCAATACCCTACGATCATGCTAGAAGCGGTTGCTTCGGAAGATATGTGATTTTGACATGGATTTTTTGGCCCCCGGTTCACTCAACGACATAAATGTTCTCCAACAATCTCTAGTTTTTCTTACCCAACGAAACGGAACGACGCCGTAGTGTTCATTTAGTTTAAATGACCACTTATATAAACGCGGATATTATCTTACCAATGACATCTACCCAACTGGTCAACATTTGTGAAAGCGTTTCGATATCCGATCGATTTGAAGTAAAAGAAATTCGTTAGGGCGCAAGAGGCAGCAAGGAAGGATGTGGAGCGAGCGTTCGGAGCATTAAAGGGGAAATGGGAGAATTACCAACCGACCTTGAGGCTGACGACCATTGATAGGTGTAGCGTCATCGTCTATCCGTGCATGATATTGCACAACATAATCATTAAAGATGAGGAGCGTGCGATATCACCGGTCCACATACGCGATCCCCTAGTCCAACCGGTTTTCGATGACGATGTCCTTGCGGAGTTGACAGATTTCGTTATGCATTTCCGACTTCGAAATGATCTCTTGGAACATCTAGCCGCACTTGATCTACCGTACCTCGAAGTGAATGCCGAATAGTTTTTCTTTTATTTAGCTTATTTTTAATTTATGTGTGTTTGCATTTCTATGTTTTATTTACTTTTAATATGGTAAGTTTATTTTATTAGTTTAATAATATATTTAATTAATGTTTATTGATAAAGAAAGAAAACTAAAAAAGTAAAGATTTTAGTAAAGTGAATAAGTAGAGTGTTGCCTCCAAAAAACTGTTTCAGTGAAGTAAATCAGTGAAGTGATATGGTATTGCAAGATTGGTGTAAATCAGTAAAGTAAAACTTAGTTCCTAGAAGCACCCCTCCTACCTTAAAAGTTTGAAGTTATAAGGGGGGATGGGGCGCCACCAGAAATGGTCACGGGTACCCCACTACCAGCACGGTAATACCGCTGCCACCCGTGCTGGTAGGGTTTCCGTGAACCATTTCCCAGTTCTTTCTAATAGGCTGGTAACCGTTTATCATTTAGTTTTAAATTAGTATAATTTAATTTTTATTTATTATAACCGTTCTCAAGCAACATTTTGGTTATTTCTTTTATTTAAACTGGGTGTTTTAAACATAAATGAAAACAAAAGTAAATAAAAAACATAAAACATAAATAAAAATACATAAAAACATAGAAAATAAAGCTTAGAGTTGACGCATGAGTTGCCAGGCCTGGAGATGCTCAAAGTTGCTGTGGTAATGACCCGCATAGTTCACCTGGATCAACTCCACAGACAATTCCGACACAATGCCTGGGTGCCGGCTCATGCTGCGTTCATAGCAGGTGGTCCACCGATCACATTTGTTGTTTAGATCAGTCCTTTTTCTCTGTAGTCTCTCTATTGTGCGGTCGCTTTCGCTGACTTGTTGTTTGAAGCCAGCCAAGACACGGTCCCAGAAGCCTGTTTCCCTACCTCCTGAGCCCCTACGGGGTTGGCGTTGCAAGGATGGCTCGCTTTGTGCGTCCTTAACGCACACAACCAGAGCCATTTCTTCATTTTCGGTCCAACGAGTCATTTTGAAGGTGTGGGTGTTGTTGAAGTTGAAGTGTGTTTTCACCACCGTGGTATGGTGGTTTATATACAAAAAAATCTCAACGGTTTTGCATGTGAAATTCAATATTTTCCGACGGTTGGATGAAACTGATGTAAATACACACAATTATTTTTTACCGTGTTGGTATGACGATTTATGAGAAATCTAACCGTTTGGTGGTAAAACCGTATGGATTTAAAAAAAAACAAAGATTAGATTTTAATTTAAATAAAAATAAATAAAAGAATCAGTGGAGTACTGCCTCCAAAAAAGTGTTTCAGTAAAGTAAATCAGTGAAGTGATGTGGCAGTGCAGTATTGGTTAAAATCAGTTGACTGCAAAGTAAAATCTATGAGCGCCCATTCCCCCTAAGCTCCTAAAACGTTAATGACAAACATGCCCAAACTAATAAGGGTAGAGATAACATACAAAGGAACCTTAATGTGAGAAGGGTAGGAAACAATCTTAGCCATTAGATTAACAAGATGGCTGGATGGTGATTAAAAACCCTAATCGTAATTGGGTTAAACTAACCAAGGGTAAATTAGGAAAAAACGTCTGAATTTTTTTCAAATCGTAAAAACAGAATCAAAATAACGAAAATAAAAAAACATAATTTTTCATCGATTGAGATCGATTAAACCAATCTGAATGATTACACAATCAAAATACAGAAAACAAACATCGAATACAGTCAATCATATCGTATTATTAGTAATTGAAATTAAAAAAATAAGAAAAATAGAGTATTATAATTATACAATAAATCAGTCTAAAATCATATGAATCAACATTAAAAAACGCACGTATTATTTGTCAGAAGCAATTGATTTTGATGATAGAAGAAAAATTAAAGATAAAAATGGGTTTCAAAAAAGTTTCAAACGAAGAAGAAGATGTAACTGATAACTGGGATATTTAAACGCACTAACATAAAATTAAACGCACCAACAAAAAAATTTAAATGGATTTTTATCTTTAGACGCACTAACATAAAATTAAACGCACCAACAAAAAATGCAGGCTTTGAAAATAAACGCACACATGTATGCTAAAAAAACGCACTCACATGCTACAAACCAAATAACAAACGCAATCACATGCTACAAAAGAAAATAAAAACGCACCTTGAAAACTCATATCAGGACCCTATCAACCAAAAAATGAGGAGTGCTTGGAATGATAGCTGCAGCCACCGGATTTACAGCAGAGGCTCTCATTTCTAAATAATGATCAAAACATAGTAACATAAAAACATAACATAAAGTAATTAAACTTCATAACCAGTAAAAAAACATAAAATAACCTTCTTCACTGTCACATTCAAGACAAATACTACACGTGGCGACCGATCCAGCTTCTACATCTTCATCAACGGCTGTCAACGACGGTGAATTAGAGCCAACATTATGTTGAACTTGAAGCAGAGGATCTGTATCGCTAGGGTTTACTGAACAGCTCTTCTAACTCTATTTCTCCAGCCATTTGAGCAAATGTTAACCTAATTAATAATCTGTTGAACGATGGATTGAATTATAGTGATGCAGTGATTGTAGTATTGAGTTTATATATATCGTAATCAAATGTTGTAAATGATGTTGTTTACAACATCATTTTATGACATTTATGAAATATCGTAACCATAGAGTTTAGGTAGAAGAGATGCTTGTTATTTGCAGCAGCAGCAGAGCAGCTAAAATGGGTAGGTAGTGAGACCCATGTCAAAATTAACGACTAAAATCACATGTATGAAATTTTAAATGAACCACCATAAAATGGGTCTAAATATTTAAACGCACCAACATGAAATTTGGACGCACCAACATAAAATGGGTCTAAATATTAAATATTTTGGACGCACTCATATTTTTGGACACATGTTTAAATATTTTGGACGCACTCAGTATCATGCTCTGTTTTTTATATAAAAAAACAGAGCATGTTTCAAGTGGTGGGTTTTCAAAATCAGAGCATTTATTTACGTTTGTACATTCCATCTTCTTCATTTACATTTAGTAACCATGCTCTGTTTTTTGATTTTTGGAATGATTCTCTATAATCGTTTTTTTGCACTGTTCTTCATTTACTTTCAATTTTTTATTTGATGTACTTGATTTGTTTGTTCTTCGAATAATGTGTTCGATCGACTGATGTTGTATAATTCGAAATAATTTGAAATCGTTCACGTATGTTATTAAATCGTTTACGAAAAAGAACGTGATTGTAGTAATCAGAGAAAAAAGTCTGATTAGACCTTGGGTTTAACTGCAATTGAAGTTAGTTAGGGTTTAGTTAAGTTAATTAGGGTTTGGTTAAGTTGACAGGTGGAAAATGTAGTGGCTTGTTACACTTTGTACATTAAGGATACTTTGTATCTTATACTTTCTCAAAACTAGTAATAAGACTATCCGTTGTGGCTAGAGGTGAGCAATGACTCTATCCTCTCATATTTAGCCACGTAAGCGCCCAGTTGGCAGGGTGATAAAGCTCTATTTCGCTAGCTTGATGGTGTTGTGGCTAGAGGTGAGCAGCAGCTTTATCCAGTTTTTATTTATTTTTTCTTTTTTTTAAACTTTGTTATTTTAAATTTATAATAATTAAATTTGTAACACAAATTAAATAATAAACGTAAATATTTCATTAATAATAAAATTAAAAACACATACAATAATAAAAAAAATAAACTACTTCAAACAAATAAACTAATCTTCCTCGTCGATGTGTTGTTCTTGTTCCATCTCGTATTCCTTCACGAGACGCGCTTGTTCTAGTTCAAGTATCTTTCGACGAGGCATTGGTATGTTGCTAAAGTCCCTCGCTAAAAAGTCCATGTCCCTCATTCGAACTTTATGAACTTTAGCTTTGGCTGTCATCTCCATTGTCGACCTTATTTTGGTTATTTCCCCCGAGAACTCCACATCGGCTTCGTTAACAACGGGTTGTTTAGCCTTTGTTTTGTCCCTTCCAACGGGTCGACCAAGGGGAGACGGGGGAAGACCCTCATAATTGTTTAGGTCAACCCCCACGTGAGCATCCGAGCTCGTAGAGGAGATGTACCCACCCGATGAAGACGTCTTGGCTTGCTTTGATGATGAGCCGCCGCCGCCTTCGCTCATGTCTTCAACAGAAATTAGCTCCACCCATTTGGAGCAATTACGTAGGATTTGCCACAAATAGTCCTCATCCCACGTCTTGTTGGTCTTGTACTTACGCAAGACCTCCTCTTTCCATTCGTTACAAGTAAATTGATACACGTCAAGATCACTTGACCCGCTCCCTCGCACTCGAGCGGCATTCCTATTATGAAGGTTCGTAAACAAACCAACATATTTCCTAATCTCCGCCCACCGGCCGGAAATCATATCGGCCGAATGCATAGTGCTCCCGACTTGCTTATGAAAAAGGTCCCGGATTCGTCGCCAAAAAATCTTAGCCTTTTGATAATCGGCTACATAAGGAAATAAATTAGTGTTAAAAAATAAAATATGTATATTTAAAAAAAATATATATTTAACAAAAAAATACATACCCACTTTTCGGTCCTCCGATACTTCAGCCCAAGCCCGACAAAGGGCTATTTTCTCGTCTTTGGTCCAAGGGGTCACTTGGCGCCTTGGTCGAATATCTTGGTCGGGCGATTCACCGACCCTACCACCACCCCTTGCAACACTTCGGCCGGCCCTCCGTCCTCGGCCACCACCTCTACCACCTCGCCTTTGAGTTGTTGGTGGTTGTGTATCCGGGACTAACTCCGGTGAAAGTGAAAGCAGTGGAATTTGGCTTAGGTTAACTTCGATCTCGTTCGTTTGACTATCATCATACTCTTGTCCATCAAAAAAATCCATTGTGGGTTGGTAGCAATTTTGCCATTGTGAGTCCATTTTCTTGTTTGCTTGATTTTTGAAGTGTAGCTTGCTAGAATATTGTATTTGATTTGTTTTGGTGAGTTAAAATTACATTTTTTTTTTGTATTTAAATAGGACAACTAGCCGTTAGCCAACGGCTAGTTGACTGCCAACGGCTAGTTTGACCTCGCTAACACACGCGAGCCCACTAACGGCCAGTAGCTCGCGCCAGCTCTCACTTAACCATGTTATGGATCCAGCTAGCCAGGTGGATTGTTTTGTGGCTCGCGGCTAAGCGCTCGCGGGCCACAACGGATATTCTAAGTGAAATTACCTAAAAAACACCCATGTGTGTGTTCCGTCATTCGAAGACATGGTAGGGGGTAAATCAGTCAAAATAAAAGGTTATATAGGTGTTGTTGAAAACCACGTACCTTATTATAGAAGCAAATATAACACTTTGGTAAGATTTGATTTGGGATCTCCAACCCAATTACCCAAACATACATACATACATTTCCTTCCTTCCTTTATTGTGTGACCGGAAACATGCCATCCGGTGAGGAAGGTACTACCGTAACCTTCCTGAGACGAGAATTGGAAGCCGCTTTAGTAAAGATCGACTCTTTGGAGAAAGAAAACCAAGAACTTAAACAAGAAACGACTCGTCTTAAGGCCCAAATCAACACACTAAAAGCACATGATCTCGAGAGGAAATCAATGCTATGGAAAAAAACTACACAATTCCATGGATTGCACTGGGAAACTTATAGACGACCCACCACAAAAACAGAAGCTCCAAGTCGACCCACCAATAAAGAAACAAACTTCACAAATTACCAATGCAATGAATATTATTAATCTACCAAAAGCACCACCACCTTCGCCGCCGCCGCAGCTGCTGCAACGACGGGTAACGGCGCCTCCGCCGCCGCCACCACCCATCCAACCGCCGCAACCAGTTGGATCAAAGACGGTTCGAAGAGTCCCAGCAGTTATGGAATTCTACCGATCGCTTATGAAAAGGGAGACTACCCACAAAGAGAACAAAAATGGTTCGACCGGGTTTGTCCCGGCTGCTTACTCTCGAGATATGATTGGAGAGATCGAGAACCGCTCCACTTATCTTACATCTGTAAGCTTTTAATCTCAACACGTACTAATTAATAGTAACTATAACATACGAACTTAGCTAGTGAACTTTTATAAATGTATATATGTATATATATATATATATGTGTATATACATTTATAAATTTAATAATACGACGATTATTGTGTTAACCGTAAACTTAAAAGCTTATTGGATTTGCTTATTAGTCTTTTTTTTTTTACGAATTAATTGTTTTAAAATGTTATTGATTTTTTAACTTTATAGGTTTTTTTTCAAACTACATTTTTTTTTTTAAAATTTGGGTCTCTTAGATAATGGGCCAAAGTGTGGTTGCACCTCTAGTATGCCACTTGGGAGCTTGGTCTAGCATAGCATAGCAAAGCTACTAGTCTACTACTATGGTTTTGAGAAATTGGGATCTCCAAGAAACTTTTTTCTATACTAAAATATTATAGTACTAGGTTTGAATCCCGTGTGAATTTTTTGTGACAGATAAAATCAGATGTGGAGAAATATGGTCCGCTGCTAAATTTTTTGATAAGGGAAATCCAGAGTGCAGCATTTACAGAGATTTCGGATGTTGAGTCATTTGTGAAGTGGGTAGATGGTGAATTGTCATGTCTAGTAGACGAGAGGGCGGTGCTAAAACACTTTCCTCAATGGCCCGAACGAAAGGCAGACGCGTTGCGTGAGGCAGCTTTCAGCTATCGAGATTTGAAGAACCTTGAATCCGATGTTTTAAGCTTCAAAAACGGATTGAAACAACCCGTAATTCAATCACTAAGGAAGATGCAAGCCCTTCAAGATAGGTATGTTTTGTATACCTTTATTAAATATTATTAACCTCTTTAAACACAAAGTAAATAACTATCTTAATATTCAAATCATATTTATAGCAATAAATAATAAATAATAATGCATGCATTATGCGGTTCTTGAATTATTAACATATTTGTGTTTTTTTTTTTTTTTTTTTTTTTGATATATCTAGATTAGAGTCAAGTATTAGTGGATTGGAAAGAACGAGAGAAGCAACAAGTAAAAGATACAAAGAGCTACAGATTCCATGGCAGTGGCTGATGGATACAGGAGTCGTTGGAAAGGTAGGTGCAATTGCAATTATTTACTTTACTTTACTATCAAGCAAAGGGGAGTTTTTTTTATGGTAAAATTTGAATAACAATATACCCTTTAGCTAACAAAAAAAAATCTTGATTGTAAATTAATTAAGCTAATTAATTAAGCAATTATGTACAGATAAAACTAAGTTCACTAAATCTTGCTCGAGAATGTATGCGGAGGATAGCGAAAGAATTGGAGTGCAACGAGGCTTCACGAGACGGAGATCTGTTGCTCCAAGCCGTTAGATTTGCTTTCCGGGTTCATCAGGTACATATTTTCTAGAATAAATACACCACACATATTTGTACTTTATATAATTTGAACTCCCACCTTTTAGTTGTGAAGTACACCACTTACCATACGATTTCACATTGGGGACACAACGACACATATGGTTTAATGGTTATATATGTTTTTAGATATTAATTAATTAAATAATCACCTCATTTGAAGGTTAACATTGTATAATTAAAGGCTATATTGATTTTGTAGTTTGCAGGAGGGTTTGACACCGAGACAATGCATGCTTTTGAAGAACTAAAGGAGATTGGAAGCAGTTACTGTGGTTAATTAATTAAAGACTATGATTAATTAGTATTTTAATTTATCTTGTCTATGCATAATATTGCATATGCATGTTGAAAGGGTGACATCACATATATATCATAAGCGTCGCTTTCTTGTGATGTATCATTTACATAGCTAGGATGATTAATACACTTTAAAATACGGGAGAAATCACAAAAAGACACGACTAATAAAATCTAATATTACACATAAATAACTATTTTATGTGTTAGGGAGGCTACAACCACTGATCTACACCTTAAAAAAACTATTTTTTGTTGGAAATACTCGATTTGCAAACAAATAAAATTACCGAATTCGTTGAATGGAACCAAAACTTATAGAAATCGTCTTCACCGAAATACACTTGGATTCCTCTTGGAATCGTGATACATTATCAGATCAAACTATTTGTAGGTACACACAAATGTTCAATCGGATTAGACCAAAAGGTTTGTCAAGAATGAATTTGAGTTTTATGAGAAATCATGTAACCATACCAATGTTCTCTGTTTTGTGCGACGTTTTGTGTGTATATCGTATACATATTATCACAGAACATTGGTTTTGTTTTGTACTATTATCCATTAAAACACCAGATCATATTCCAATGATTTGATCCATAATATGAGGCCCATTCATGTACTATTGAATTTAATATAAACCCATTTTTGACCAAAGTAACTAAGGTCCATTCGTACTAAAGCCCACCAAAGCATTAATGAACTCCACTTAATTAACAAGGCCCAAAGCTTATAAATATATATTATGTTATATCATGTAATCCATTGTTGGTGCAGTATATCATAATCGGGGAAGAAAGTTTGGGGTGAGGAATTTGGATTGGGGAACTACCAATCCAGGGGAAGAAAGTTCCCCCTTAAATAGGTGAAATGCCTAATATTTTAATATTTTTAGAAGCTGCTGTCTTATTCAGAGGCTTCATCACTTTAAAAAATGTTGGTCAAAATGACCTCTTCACGTTTTTTTCACTACCCGGGTCATGTCCTGGCAAGTTTTATAGGACACGGACTGCCAATGACCTTA
The DNA here is from genome assembly GCA_030844895.1 of Ambrosia x helenae. NCBI lineage: Eukaryota > Viridiplantae > Streptophyta > Magnoliopsida > Asterales > Asteraceae > Ambrosia > Ambrosia x helenae. The sequence continues at coordinate 26,913 of JAUTDX010001619.1, read as the reverse complement.
CAATATCACCTGAGGACAACGCGTCGGAAAGTCCGGTGATCGCATAGACCAGTTCGGCTGAAGGATATAGATGTCCAAATATGGTCCCTGGGCAATTTTTTAATACATGGAAATTGCTTTAGGACATCGGGTCAGTTGCATTTTTTTTTTCCAATTTTTAAAAATGTTGGTCAAAGTGACATCTTCGCGTTTTTTTCACCAACCGGGTCATGTCCTGGCAAGTTTTATAGGACCCAGACCGCCAATGACCTTACAATATCACCTTAGGACAACACGTTGAAAAGTCCGGTGATCACACCGACCGGTCCGGGAGATGGATACAGATGTCCAAATATGCCCACTGGTCCATTGTTTAATACATGGATATTGTTTTAGGACATCTGGTTAGTTGTAATTTTTTTTTTCAATTTTTAAAATGTTGGTCAAAATGACTCGTCGCGTTTTTTTCACCACCCAGGTCATGTCCTGACAAGTTTTATAGGACCGGACTTCCAATGACCTTACAATATCACCTGAGGACAACGTATCGGAAAGTCCGGTGATTGCACCAAATGGTCCGGCAGATGAATATAGATGTCCAAATATGCCCCCGGGCCATTTTTAATACATGGATATGTATTATTATTATCTTATAATAATAATTATTATTATTATTATTATTATTATTATTATTATTATTTTTATTATTATTCGTTTATTATTATTAAAATTGACTAATTCACTTTTTTATTTTAGTGTATATATTGTGAATGGTTTAGGGGACCCTTTTTAGACCTCTTGATCAACACACTCGGCCGGTCGACACGGTCACCGGGACCGTCAACGCGTGCTCATCAGGAGATATAGCAACGCCCACGGGAGATTTGGTCCTAAAAATATCTAGATGCCATGATTCAATACGCGACAAAATGTTAAAAAAGGGAATTTTACCAACTATATTACGAAAGTAGTCAAACTATACAATCTACCAAGTTGAGAATCTATACAATTGATAGTTACAAAACAATCTATATCCGAGAACACCAACTCCAACTTTATAAAGGTAACAAGAAACTGAAAACGTGCAGCATTTCGAATTGTAGCATTTCCAATCTCATTGGTCATGGGAGAGCCATGGGAGGCACATCACCTCTCCAATATTATTAACTCTCCATGCAGATGTAACGTCGATGCAATGAAGGTTTTTCCGAGAACACCCATTCTAACTTTATAAGGGAAACACTGGCGCAAATTTAAGAAGGGAGGTTGAAGAGATGTTGGCGCATGTGTAAATGCTATTCTGGTCACACCCGAGACCATAGAAGATGGAACCCAAATGGAGCCGCAATGCTTAAAACAAAACATATTTTGGACTTCAACATCCACTAGAAACTGTAAAAAACCTACAGTCTTTCCAGGTGAAAGCGCAAATGTAAATGCTTTTTTGGACTCCATTATTAATAATGGAGTCTAGTCTTCCTTACATGCGAGTGTGAGTAGTAGATGTAATATCGATCCAAAAGAACAAGGAGGATTACCCGGCAAAGTTGATGGAAAGTCATATACTATCACACCTGCAATCATTCGAGATGTTATTGGAGTCGTCATAGGGAAGATTACCCGCAACATTCTCGTGGTCACTGATGTTGCAGGATCATACATCCTCCCCGAAAAAAAGTTTTCTTTGGCATGATTTCCATGTGAACGTGGGAGTTCTCTGAATGAAGGTGAATGGTACTCCAGATTTCTCCCCACGCTGTCATGCCATGCCGGAAGACCCAATAGAAAAGCCCATCTACCTTGCCCGCCAACACCCCAGCATCCGTTATCGATTGGGGAAATAAAAGGGAGTTGAGAATTTCACCTCTACCACTCATCCTCCCTGCATGCCACCAATACCGCTACTACTAGGGATATTGAGACTACATAGACTTTTCTACGTATTTAGCGCCCTCCAACCATGCAGTTGTAACATCGATCCAACCTTGTGTACCCAAGTTTATTTGGGAAATACTTTGCATGGAAAAGGATATATACGAACTCCATGCAAGATTGTGGACCACGAACTGGGACAACATTATATTACTATCCAAATATTGAGAGTATACGTTTGTTTCTTTGTTTTGAGTTGTGTTTGTTTAAAATCCTCTACACATACAATCATTCGGACATTGCTTTATTTGCCTAAACAGAATTCTTGAAGCCTCAAAATCATTCAACGGTTTCAATGTGAAGCCTCAATCCCATTCAGCGGCTTCTATGATGCCACCATCTCGATCAACCACTTCAATGAAGCCTCAATCCTATTCAGCGGCTTCATGTTTGAAGCCTATGATTGATTCAGCGATTTCATCAGACATTGGCAGGTATAGGCATATCGAGAGGGAGAAGTCGATGAACCGTTCGTCGACTTCACCTCTTTTGCTCTTTTCCTGATATGGTGTCTATTTGCACTCTCTCAAAAAATAACTCGCCTAAAAGTGCAAATGATTCCATAAGCCATGAGCAAAGGATGCGTTCCCCAGAAGGAGGCAGCCTAAATACATGAAATAAACGAAGTACAAAGAATAGCCCAACAAGTTAATTTGCATAATTTGTTGTCACACTTATACAACGCATACCAAAAATCTAGCCTAAAGAGAGCTCAAGAGGAGATCCATAAGAAAAATACCCAAATACTTTAACATCCATCTATTTAAACATATATTTAGCACTTCATGTGCAATGATTTACGTTGTTTGCTGTTAAAAGCCTTATATATAGATAGCTAGGCGAATGATTTGCATATACGATTCCGTTGTAGTCTAGTTGATCAGGATATTAGGCTCTCACCCGAAAGACCCGGGTTCAAGTGCCGGGAACGGAATTTTTTTTAGTTTCTTTTAGTTTTTTGTAATGACAAACAATAATATTAAAACTTTTCTCGTTAACTATATGTAATACTTATTATATCACTGTGACAAAAACAAATACAACATCTTCAAACATAGAAACTGCCAAAAGTAATGGTATTTCCACATCTCAAAATAATAATTTCTGCAACTTAGCAAATGTTTATATTCATCATTTATGGCCTCTTTGCATACAATATTGCTACCTTGCTAGTTGTTGGGCTAATTTTGTAATAGTTGGATACATAGTCTCCCACAACCACTTTCTTATACATGATCTCCTCCAAGGAACTTCCTCCGACCACCGGTCCGATTGCACTATGCGGAGGCGGGTTATAGAAATACGCGAGTGAAAACCGCTCCACATCAAGCTGTGTCCTCACTTGATGCCACATGCTTTTCAACACTCCATTGCTCATGATCTCGAGCAAATCACCAATATTCACTAGCAAACAATCATCGTTGGGCCACTCAAGGGTGACCCAACCAGAGCCCTTGTACACTTGTAGGGCTCGTGTGGCTCCAAACTCGAGCAAGAGGGTAAGCCCACTAGCATCTGAGTGGGGCATCAGTCCAATCGCGAGATCTGGTCTTGGACATGGTGGATAGTAATTCACCCTTACCTTGATCTCACTTTGTCGCGGCTCAAAGTGCTGCAAAAAAGCATTTTTATCCAGTGATAGAGATTCTGCAAGATCTTGGAGCAAACCATCAAGTACCTTCCTTGATTCTTCCACATATTTTTCTATAGCTTGCCTGTAACACATGCATTATATATATATATATATATGTTCTAAGAGCAATTATTTAAAATCTAAATTTCAAATAACATTTTCATCTTTTGCTAGTTGCGCGTTTTGGGAAAGCCTTTAAACGGTCACAGTTTTGCAAGCGATTTGTGACCACACTAAATTTTTAGCTTTTTATATATTACTTTTCACATATATGTGCCTGGTATGCTTGCGAGTGCTAAAACGATCTAATTTGGGAACAAAACTAGGCGTTCACGAAATCTGCGACGTGATAGGTCGCATAACTGGTTGCTAATTCAGCGATTTTTTTTTTCGGCGTTAATTGCCCAGTTTCCTAGCAGTGGTGTAGATTGCTAGCTTGATTAATATCAAGGAAAAGTTGGAGCAGTTTACCTGAAATTTGGAGGTTTATTAGGCCAAACAGAGAGGCCATTAGTTGATTGGTCTACAAGCGGAGCAGGAGCTGCTTTCATGGTGAGGCGATCAATCCAATCCAGCGGTTGATCTTCGGACTTGACAAAGTTCTTGCCATATCCCATGTTATCCACGCTCTTATACGATCCAACGCTGGCTTTCTTCTCCTCAAAACTCAACCCAAAGAAACCTTTGACAACATCCTTTGCATCATCCAAAACTAGACCATGATTCTTGATGAGAAACAACCCCCATTCTTTTGCAGCCTCAGCCAGCCTCTGCAGCTCCACTGTCCGGCTGCAGCCATCGCAGCTTTGTAGCTTGGCTATGTCAATGACAGGCGGGGTTTCCAGGTGGGTAGTGGCTGCTAGTGATGAGGAGGCTATGAAGCTGCTAGGGAATTGGTTTGTACGTGCTAGTTCTTGAACCACAGGAATCATTGTGGTTTTAAGTTCACCATATTGGTCTGTAAAAGTTGCTTCGTGAAAGTACTGACCAAACTTATTCATAGACATGATTGAATTAATCATATAGTTGGCTTGGTTTTAGTGACTTGCATTATATGATTTTGTCATGACATCCTACAAAAAACGATAAAAGGGAAGGGACCTACACCTACTGGATATGACAGCCTTGTGATCAGTTGTCACACATGAAAGGCACAACACATTGTATAGAACGTTGTTGATATAGAATTAATCTTTGCTTTCATTGAATTAATTAATTAGCAAAAATTAAAAAGATGATCATGTAAGCAAGAATTAAAAAGATGGTAACCCCTAAGTTTCAGGTTTACAAGGCAGAAATATAACCTATGTTAATTACCAGTTGGAAGATTACATAGGCATAATCAGTGGCAGATCAATCAATTTTTTTCACTAGGTTTACTATTTCGGTCTACGTTTTATATATATAAAGTTTTAATTGGGTCGGGTTACAAAAATATTTTTATCGGGTCAGGTCTTCGTAAAACCTAACCTAACTGTGGTTTTCATGGTTTTGAAGATGATTTCAATTTCAATCTTTTGTAATGACTAAAAAATAAATTTTACCGTCGAATATATATATATATATATATAGGAAAAAGATCAAATAGGAACCAAGGGACTAGTTAGGAACTTAGGAACCAATCTCAACCCTTCATCTTTAATCTTGATCTAAGGGTTATTTATGTAATTAAACAATTATCTATTATATTTTAATTTAAAATAAAAGTTTTAATAATGGAAGTTATCACCTTCCTGCGCATAACACTCAACCCTTCCTAAAATTTCTCAAAATATCACGTTCAAAGAAAATCACCTTCGATTATCACATCTTTTATTCAAAACATCACGTTCAAAAAACCAAGTTCGATTTAGGCTTTCTGTCGTTTAAGATATTTACGTGATGGATAATGATCATATTCATGAAAACATTCAATCAGTTTCTCACGATATCGAAGATCATGAAACACAATCACATCCTTTTTTGCTTAATATTGTTGAGAATCAAGGTATTTATCTTTTTTTTTTATTTTTTTAATTGGTTTTTGATACAAATCAAGTTTTTTTGTGATTTGTATTATGGGAGTTTTTGCTTTTACGTAAAGATAGAATACGTAAGTTTTCTGCTATACGTAATATACACTGTTGTATATTAATGAGTTTAAAGGATCCCTACTCATATCAGATGCGTTATGTTGAAGTAAGCATTATACACATGTGTACCATAGATGGCAACGTGATGTACAGTATTTAGATGTTTTTAAATTTGAAAATGAACGTACACATGTGTATAAGGGATCGCAAACTGATCTGTGCATTATTTATATCGTCTGTGGTAGGGTTTTATGTATACATTGTCGTATATTATTAGTTCATTACCATGTCGTTCTCAGTTCGTGTTTTATATATGTTATAATTCACGTTAATATACACTGTCGTATATTATTAGTTCTCAGTTCGTGTTTTATATATGTTATTATTCACATTAATCGTTAATATACACTGTTGTATGTTATTAGTTAATGTTCTCAGTTCGTGTTTTATATATGTTATTATTCACGTTAATATACACTGTTGTATATTATTAGTTATTACTGTGTCGGTCTCAAATCGTGTTAATATACACTGTTGTATATTATTAGTTATTACCGTGTCGTTCTCAGTTCTCAAGAAGTAAATTGGAATTTTTTTTAAATAATATTTTGTTTATGAATCTGCAATGTAGACGTGGACAATTATGTGGTTGAATACATAGGTGGGGCACGCGATGCAGTTGTGGAGAATTCTGTGGTTGAATACACTGGTTGGATGCGCAATAAAGTCGTGGAGAATTCATGTATTACGTAATGACGATATAGTTATACACTGGTGTATTATATATAGTTATTAGGTTGTACAACGATAAAAAGATTTGTTGTTAGTTGTTATACACCAGAGTATAATTATACATCAGTGTATAGTATAATATATGTATGTAATACTATCATTCTTACCAGTGTATAATTATACATCATTGTATATTGATACATTTGATAAACTTGTCAGATATAAAGATGCTGAAAACAGTATGGTGTATATCAATATACGCTGATGTACGTCTATATTAAAAAACAAAATAAAAAGAACGTATAATAAAAGAATTCAAAAACTAAATATATATAATTAATTAAAAATCCTAATCTAATTAATTAATTAATTAACTTCCTATTTTGGTGGGTGGTGAAAAGTATAAAATTACCCTTAATCAAATTTAATTAACTAAATGAAGTTGCATTTAATTACAATCATGCCATTAGAGATCAATGGCTAAGATTGGTTCCTATGGTTCCTACTTAAGGTGTGGTTCCTATTTGAACCCTACCCTATATATATATATATATATATATATATATATATATATATATATAGAGGAAAGATTCGGTACAAATAGCTTTTTTGGTAAGAACTGTGAGAATCAAAGGAGGGTATTTTTTAAAAAAAAAAATTTTTTAAATTTTTTTTCCCCATATTGTTAAACATGTATTATAGTATTGAAAACTAAAAAAAAATAAATAAATAAAAAATTTGGTGTAGAGTAATTACGTGTAGAGTAATTACATAATTACTCTAGTGTAAACTAATGTATTTACCTTAATGACGTAATTACACTAAAAAAATTTTTTTTTTTTAATTTTTTTTTTGTATTATTCATCTAGAAAGAATGTTTAAGCACATGGGAAAAAAAAATTCTAAAAAAAAAAATAAATTTTTTTTACCCCCTTTGATTCTCACAGTTCTTACAAAAAAACTATATGTATTTGATCTTTACTCTATATATATATATATTATATGGGTTAGTACGTGTGTGTGCGTCCATTTTCATTAAGTAGTTGGTTACATGGTTTTCTTGATTGTAAAATTTGATCCTTTTTAGGACCTTTAAATTAATAACAAGGGAGCATCCATAATTGAAAATGCATTAATTGTGGGTTGTGTTGGACAAAGAATGATTTCGCAGCAGATAGGTTTTGTTTTCTGGAAAAGATTATAATCGAACAAAGAAACAAGGAACAATTATACGAAACAGACACTGATTTGGACAATAATGTTGGATTGTTTGTAGTGTATTTAGATAAAACAATCTTGGTGAATACAAATGAAAGATATAAGTCCTATATATACATTATCAAACGGTGCATTCCCTTGACAGTTATTCATTAAACCGTTGTGACGGTTTTGTTGGTTGTTAACTGCCACCATTTTGGCGCCAATAACTGTCTTTTAACCGCCAAGGGTATAATGGTCTTTTCTTTAAAGTGTCCCGCCCTTTTCTTTTGTCTGCAGCCCTTCTCTTCCTGTTTTGACCCATTTGATCTTCTATCTTGTTGCAGTGTTGATATCCTTGCAAGAACTCTTCTGCTGTGATCTTGATTACATCCGTTTGACCCATGTTATATCTATCCTACTTAAAGCTAACAACCTTATAACTATAGTTTACAACTAATAATATCTGTACTACTACATACATACACACATTACTTAACATATGTTCGGAATACACACACTAATAAACATAAAACATAAAGTTTAATTTACATATCTAACAGGTTGCAAGCCGTGTATACTTAATCTGCCCTCCACATGCAATGCAACTTCAAGTTATAAACTTTATAATAAAGAAACAACCATTTGAATTCTAACATCTGTTAAAAAATTTGGAGTTCATTAAGCTCACAAATAGTGTAAAATCAAAATAAAATAAACTAAACAGATATGTACTAGTAGGAGCAATAAAAGTGAAGGTGGGGTGATAGAAGCCAATTAGAGGAGGCTAATCTCCCAAGATAGATAACCCTTAGAGGGGGTCAAGCTCCGAGAATACAAGAGATGAGAGACATTTCTAATTCATTTTCATTCTTCCTTTTTTATTAACTACTCAAGAGCTTAAATACAATGAAAAGGAAATATGGAAGACACAACATTTAGAAATGCAGAACATAATGGAGAACATGGGTTACTAGATAACTTCCTAAATACCTTATAATGCATGCATAACTAAAAGACATGGGTAGACTAGCATGTTGGTGAACGTGGGCTTCTCGATGTGGGTAAATACATATCAATTCCCGCCGCCTGAAAACGTTCTTGTCCTCGAGAACGGAACGATATCGCCACGGAGGTCGCCATTCGAGTCTCCTGGCGGCATTCGGTGCGGTCTCAACTGCGCCCCATGAAGGATGGCACTCGTGTCGCCCGGCTATATTGTAGCATAGTGTCTCTAGCAATAGTCTGTCGGACCCAGGCGATTGAGAAAAAGCCACATGAAGCATAGTTGGTGAGAAAATGCTTCTGATGAATATTGTCAGGACCAAGGGTGTTTATGACACACATTAAATTAATTTGTAAAGTGTCATAAGTAAAGCAATTTTGTGGTTGTGAGAACGGTTTAATGGACGGATCAAGGGATGGCTTCAGTGTTGGTAGAGGCTTTGGTACCGGTGCGCTGGTTGATCTTGGTGTTTGTAGTTGTGTAGAATACACACAAGGTGGTTCGGGGATTGTTGTCGTTTGATGTTCGGCGACTGGTGCGGTTGAGGTTTTTGATGTGAACCGGGTAGTTGAAGAGATGCACCATGGTGGTCTCCATTCTCGTCTTCCGGTGGCATTTGGTTCTATGTTATTCATTGACAAGACTTGAATGTTGTGGCTGTTGTTGTGGGTGGTACACTTGTAGTTGTTAGGGCTGGTTTGGGTGAGGTTTGCGGTGCCAACGAGGTAGTGGAAAAGGGTTGTTTGGGTGCTATTTTGTGGGGTGTTTTGTGGTGACAATGGGTGCAATTTTTGGCGGTTTTAGGGGCTGTTTTGTGGTAACGATGAGGGTGTTTTTTTGGATGCAAGCGATTGTATTTAACATAGGAAGGGTTTTGGAGCAAACAACATGTGTGGCGGTCTAGGAAGCGGTAGTCGAGCGGGTAGTGGATGTGGTGGAGGTAGACCACGACTAGAAGTATATTCTTCGAGGCGTTTTTGTTTTTTCTCGATAGTGTCCCACCATTCGTCAAGCAACAACTGGATTTTTGAGGTCATGATGGAGATGGATTCGGGAATGAAAGCACCAAATGATAGAAGCCAATTAGAGGAGGCTAATCTCCCAAGATAGATAACCCTTAGAGGGGTCAAGCTCCAAGAATACAAGAGAAGATAGACATTTCTAATTCATTTTCATTCTTCCTTTTTCATTAACTACTCAAGAGCTTAAATGCAATGAAAAGGAAATATGGAAGACATGACATTTAGAAATGCAGAACATATAATGGAGAACATAGGTTACTAGATAACTTCCTAACTACCTTATAATGCATGCCTAAATAAAAGACATGGGTAGACTAGCATGTTGGTGAACGTGGGCTTCTCGAAGTTTTGTAGGTTTTTCTTTGTAAAACCTATCAATTGGTGCTTTCATTGAGCCTTAGCCTCTATGGCTTTGGAAGAACTCAATGACTCCACTATTCTATCTCGATTCACCGGTTCGAATCCGGGCCGTTGGCTTTTTGAGGTTGAACGGTTCTTTTCCTTGTATGACATTTATGAGGAAGACTAGTTTGCTTACGTTGTTGAATACTTTGATGAAGAACCTTTTTCTTGGTTCAAGTCTTGGTATCAAGGACTCTAACGTCTTACATGGAAGTCTTTCACAATTGCAATGCTTCGTTGTTTCAATACCACCATCGCTACCCACACTCACATCGCCCAACTCTCCACCCTTATCCAATCTATAGAAAACCTCACTTACAAAATTGTTACCCATACCGAAACCATAGCCCAACCTTGTAACCGCATCACTCACCTATCTGGCCAACTTTAGCCTGACTCGCCTACCTCTTATGGTCCTAAAACACCACCGGCCACCAAACACGACCCCTCGTCCCTCTCTAGTACTCTACCACCGGCCCCATCAAAGTTGCTCCCTAACATCTCTAAACCCCAAGATCCTAGCTCAACCTCCTACACTGAATCACTTTCCCATGTACCACTGCCTGTTCCTTTTATACCTTATATCTCTAGTTATGGTTACATACCTCAACAACTAGTTTTTGCAAGAGACCAACCAAAGCCTCCTACACTAGGACAACACATACCTAAACCATACCCTTTTACCTTTTATTCATGGATTGACTATTTTCCTTATCAACATCAACCCCCTACCGCTAACCAAGTGAGCTCCACGGCCGAACATGCGTTGGATTTACTTACTTTTGGGTTCGATGCATCCCGTAATAGGGCTGGCATGGTCTATGTAGTAGGAAAGACATAAAACTTTGGCAGAAACCCGAGTAGTAAACCTACCTTAGCAAAGATGCAGTGTGTGCAGTGGTTGTACAATCGGGATATGACAAGTTGATCATAGTCCTGCTGAATGTGTAGGCTACTAACAAAAATATGGTTAAATGGCTTTAGTACTATTCATGCTTAAAATTGTTTGGTGTCTGTTAGATGTTATTCATCAGCTTTTCGCTGATGTATTATTTTCAAAACGTTTTTAGGTAATCTTGAATAATTATGAGGATAGTGATAGTGTTGAAAGGAGGACGATTCCCTATGCACCAATGAACCTCATGGCTAAGGAAATTTTGTAAAACTGTTGTTAGACAGAAGTTTTGAATACCATATATATGTGAAATATTTTGTATGAACAAAAGGGGTGTTTAATTCCCCTTTCATAAATATATGTTTTATTTAAATAACGAGTTGTTTAAATATATTAAATAAATAAATGCAAATGTTTTCCGCTACATATTTACTCAAACAAGTACCAACCGGATTAGTCGCACGCCCGGGGTGTCGTGAAACTGGGGTGTGACAGGTGAAGAGCAATCCTGATGGTCTGCTCATTCACTACACTATCTTGACTCCCAAGACAATAGCCTCAAACACAGTTCTACAGAGGTTATCAGTAACCACCACAACTGTGTTCTGGAACTGCTGAAGGATTTCCATGTACATATCAATGTGCACACTAATGGCAAAACCAATGGGGTTCTTCAGAAGAAAGACCAACATGGGTGCAACCTGCTTGAACTCATTGTACAAGCTGTTTCTCACTTTTAGGTTGTGAGTTTCAGCCATGTTTAGTGCCATTTTTGATAAATGATACCAGGGTTTTTGTACTGGAGAAGAAGAAGAAGTTCAGAGAATGTGCAGTGAAAGTGATCACACGTATGGGTATAATTATGGACAATACCATCTGCTCCTCATTTACTTATCCCCCAGATGGCAAAGCTACTTAGTTTGTAGACCTAGACTTTGTGTATACGTTTTAAATAATATAAAAACTAATCATAATCTCTAAAAAAATTAAAATATAATAAAACTATATTAGTTTTAGATAAACACGAATCTATATAACTAAAACACGTAACTAAAATAAAACTTATATTTATCTAACTAGGCTATAGATATATATATATATGTGTGCATGGAGTATGAGTCATTTTTTCTCTCTCTTGGAAATCTGGGATGGGTCAAATGTTTCCATTATAGATTTCTGGGATTTTTCAACAGTTCCCAGAATTATCATGATCTAAGATTTTAGTTCCAGATTCTGGCTTGTCATTTAAGACAACTAACTCAGTTTTCAGATGATCACATGAGACTTGTTCTCCAGATTTTTCAGTTTGTATGTCATCTAAAATTGACTCATTGGTTTCAAGTCCAGATTATGTTATTTTCATACCAAACTCTTGACTGAAATCCATGTTTAGCATACCCAACTTACTTATGATATAGCTGTGATGCTTTTCATCCAAAGGTTTGGTGAAAATATCAGCACGTTGTTTAGTTGTGGGAACAAAATACATTTCAACATCACTTTTCTCAAGATGGTCTTTAATAAAATGATACCTGACATCTATGTGCTTCGTCTTTGAGTGTTGAACTGGATTTGATGTTATGGCTATTGCACTTTTTGAATCACACAGAGTTGGTGTTTTTACTATGTTCAATCCATAGTCTTTCAGTTGAATTTGCATCCATATCACTTGTGAACAACAACTGTCTACTGCTACATACTCTGCTTCTGCTGTGGATGTTGATACAAAATTCTGTTTCTTTGAAGCCCAGCACACCAGTTTTTCTCCCAGCATTTGAAAACTTCCAGAGGTACTCTTCATGTCCATTTTACAACCTGCATCAGTGTAAGCTATTAGATCTAAATTTGTACCTTTTGGATACCATAGTCCAAGATCTGGAGTTCTTTTCAAATACTTGAATACTCTTTTTGTAGCAGTTAGATGAGACTCATATGGGTTGCACTGATATCTTGCAAGAAAACATGTTACAAACATAATATCTGGTCTGCTTGCAGTGAGATATAGAAGAGATCCAATCATCACTCTATATTTCTGATATCCACTAAAATTCCATCTGGATCAGATCCCAGTGTAGAATCAGTTGCCATTGGTGTTCTGGATGAACTACATTTTTTCTAGAAGGTATTTCTTTAAAATAGTTTTGACATATTCAGATTGACAAATAAATATTCCTTATGAAGATTGTTTGACTTGTAACCCAAGAAAAAGGTTAATACACCCATCATGCTCATTTCAAAATGGTTGGTCATCAGTTTTTCAATTTTTTTTGCAAAAATCTGGATTATTTGACCAAAAAAATTATGTCATCTACATAGATTTGTACCAAAATTATATGACCTTTATGTGTTTTTGTGAAAAGTGTTATGTCAATAGTTCCCTTGATGAAACCTGATTCCAACAGAAATTTGGACAGAGTTTCATACCAAGCTCTAGGAGCTTGTTTTAAGCCATACAAGATTTTGTCCAATTTATAGACTTACTTTGGAAAGCTAGGATCTATAAATCCTCGTGGTTGTTAAGCATACACTTCTTGTTCAATCTTTCCATTCAGAAACTGGTGTGAACTTAAACACCAATGTTTGGTCGGCTCCTCATGGTTTACCGAAATCGTACTTTTACGTCACTGCTCACTGGATCGTTCCCGTGACGTGGCAAATGATGAAACGCATGATTGCGTTTGATTTATTTTAGTATCCACACACATTTTAGACCATGTAATACAAACTTTTAACCTAAAAAACAAAATATTTTCAATGTTGTTCGACAATGCGGCAAACAATAATGTCACGGTTGAAAAATTAAAATTAAAATATAAACCGATTTGCAATAGTATTTTTCCATATACCATGTGTTGCACACTGGAGGAACGAAGAATGATCAATCAAACAATAATCTGCACGATATGTAAACCGAGAGGTGCAAAATTCCTCTCAATCTAGCAAAATGATATATGACTCGATAATCAAACAAAAGATTTTATTTTCAATGTTTATCATAATCATTAATATCAATTACAGACTCAAAATATGATAAACACACGTTTCCAGATATTCAAACAGAGAGAATTTGGCGCCTTAACACGACTGACCAAATGACCAAACTCTAACTACCTCTACCCAACATCTATATATATAGACATTGCCCATTTGCATATACGATCATACGGATGACTTAAACAACATACAAATGGATCCTACAAAATCCCATTCACACAGACTAAATTCCCATTCGCATTCCTGGCCATGCGAATGTGTCTTAAAAAACTAAAACTTTACAAACTTGAAGACAAACTATCTATTGATCATCCCGAAAGCTATAGACACATATAGAATGCATCTACACACATTATTAACTTGGTTGTGCAAGATGGGCTCGGAGTTCCCATTGTTGAAGAATTCAAAAGATGTTTTCAATTTATGTTACAAGAAGTTTTTTAATCAAGTCGCAAACGTTATAGAAAATATAAAATATTGTATGGATACGAACTGTCCATTCTTATGTCCGAACGTGCCGACTAGGGTGAAATTTGACTTTTACGATGTTTGAAATTGCTTTGAAACAAAAAGAAATTTTACAACATTTTCATTATAGGCTTGCTAAGTGTGGTCGAGTTACGGAATTTCCTATTGCGGGTTGAGTTTACATTGAACAACTTGCGGAAGTTCTTAAGTTTTTTAAAAACGCTACTACAAAAGTATTGGGGTTTATTATCCAACTAGTTCGGAAGCATTGAAAGAATTATATTAATGGTTCAAGCGTTATATAACTTCGATGAAAAAATGTTTTGTATGAGAAAATGATAACCCCAATGGTTGAATTTTTTTTTAACATATTTTGAAGATATACAACGTGTTTTTAGATGTGGATTGGCTCTAAACCCATGCTTAAATACTGCGAAGGTTTATACTATAATCAGTGAAATAAATATGTCTTTATGTTTTTATATTACAAAACAAAATTGGGCAGGCATCATTAAAACTACTTTTGACAAAGATTTCGAAGCATTGTATGATACTAATTTACAAAATATGGTCCCAACATACAAATGCACATGGATCAATGGTCGGGAAGAAAGTCGTGGTAGCTCGATCCAGAGTAACCTTAAAATTAATTTGTTTTGTGAAACCGGTTTTTATTGTTGTAAAAAATCTAACCATTAAAAGTAGTCGTTGGGCCTCGTTTTTTTTTGAGTTTTTGACCCTTTTTCTCAAAAATCACCATTTTGCCACCCTAAGTTTGTGTAAATAGGTTTGAGATGTCTTGGGTTGATCACAACACTAAAAATCGTAAAACAACACACTCATATTCATCTGTTTTTTGTTCACTTTGATTCTTTGCTACATCATTCCATGGCTTCATCAACCCATCCCAAACCAGTTCCTCAAACGACTTAACCGTTGTTCGAATTCTTGATACGACACAAAACGCCGAACTTTTTGTCAAGAAAACGGGTTTTTTGACTTGTGTCTTATGTCGACTGGCGTTCAAAAGACATGTTGTGGAAAATGTGGTATCATTCTCCAACCAAACACAAACTCCACCTTGAGAAATCATAAACTTAAGTATTGCAAGATAGTTAAAGAAAATTCGGTCAATAGTGCTCAAACTTCGATTGAAACTCATGGTGGGATCTTTCTTTACGACTTTAACGAGGTTCAAGACCGAATGGCGATGTTTGTTATTCACTAAGGTTTACCTTTCAACCACTTTGAGAATCTCAACTTGACAAGCTTGATTCGTGGAACGCTTCAACCTCGTTACAAACACGTAAGTTGTACTACTCTAAAACGCCATTGTATGAAATTATGGAAACCAGCAAGAAAAGATATTGTATTTTTTTTTCAAACTTAGAAACCGGTGTGAACTTAACCACCAATGTTTGGCCAGCTCCTTATAAAGGAGTGGCCACCCTCACTATCGGACGCGTTTTAAACCCTTGAGGCTAGCCAGCCTTCCAATGCATGGTGGTGGTGGTGGTGGGGGGGGGAGGTAGACCAAAGAGGATAACATCCGGTACGGGCTATTCTGGACTGTTACAGTTGGTATCAGAGCTGGGGCCCGAATCGATGTGTCAGTTTCCCGCGAGGACGCTGGACTCCCTGGGGGCGGGGGCCTGGAAAGTTGCATCCCACATCGGTTGTGTAAGGGAGAACAAAACTCCTTAGAAAGGAGTGACCACCCTCACTATTGGACTCGTTTTAAAACCCTGTGGCTAGCCACCCTTCCAATGCGTTGGGGGTAAACAAAAGAGAACAATATCCGATACGGACTATTGTGGACTATTACAGGATCGATCCCGTGACGTGGCAAATGATGAAACGTACAATTGCGTTCGATTTATTTGAGTATCCACACTCCTTTTAGACCATGTAATACTAACTTTCTCTCTCTTTTAAGTATGCAGAATTTCTGCTTCTTCCATTTGATTGGTGCAGTGCTCCTTTGCTTTTATAATAATAATAATAATAATAATAATAATAATAATAATAATAATAATAATAATAATAATAATAACAATAATAATAGGTGTGGGTGGAATGTGTGTCTGTAATGTTTTAAGCTATAGAAATGTTTTGTTAGATATTTTGATGAATTCGTTCACATATTGTATTTTGGTTGTGAGTCTTGACTTAAGTTTTTAGTGCTTCTTCATGTAGAAGTATTAGGTGGTATCGAATATTGATATTAGAGTTATGCATTTTTTAGCCTTTATGATAGATGTTAATATTAGAGTTATACATTGTTTTAGATATTAATGTTAGAGTTGTACATTTTTTTAGCCTTTAGGATATGTGTTAATATTAGAGGTACATGGAGTTATATATTGTTTTAGGTTAGGTGGTATCCTTGGAGTTGTACATTGTTTTAGGTTAGGTATTAATATTAGAGTTATACATTGTTTTAGGTTATATGTTAACATTAGAATTATACATTATTTAAGGTTAAGTGTTAACAATGGAGTTATACACTATTTTTGGTTAGGTGTTAACATTGGAGTTATATATTGTTGATTATTTTAGGTTAGGTGCTGCCTGAAGCTTTCATGCATTCAAATATACATGTGAAGTGCATAAGCATATTTCATATGTAAAGTTGATTTGATATATTAGATTTGTCAACCCCGGGACGCTCCCGAGGTATAATCTAGTGATTGTAATATTTCGAATTATGTTTTTATGTATTTCTAGTTTCTTGTTCCGAAAAAAATAATAAAAGTCGTATTTTTATGTTTATTTTTTTTTTCCTTATTGGGGATAAGCAAGAGCGTTTTAGAGACCTTCTGAGGTGCACAAACGAGGATGAGCGACCAAGGTTGAAGGAGGGTTACCAAAAGGCCAAAAGAGAAGCGAAAAAGGCAGTGACGGAGGCAAAGAACTCGGCCTACAAGCAATTGTATCTACGACTGGAAACAAAAGAAGGCGAACATGAGATGTTCAAGATTGCCAAAACTAGAGAGCGTAGGAGAAAAGATTTGGGAGTAGTGAAGTTTATCAAAGGAGAGGATGGACGTGTTTTGGTCAAGGAACATGATATTAAATTGAGATGGAAAACATATTTTCATGATCTGTTCAACGGGGGGAGGGCAGACATTCAGGAAAGCAACAACCACGCCAATCATACGCAACAAAGGAATAACTGCTATTGTAGGAGGATAACGCAGGAAGAGGTAAGGAAATCACTTAGGAAGATGGGAAGGGGTAAAGCAGTTGGGTTAGATAACATACCGATTGAAGTGTGGATGTGCCTGGGAGAGGTAGGAGTTCAATGGCTAACTATGTTGTTCAATCTTATTTTCAAGTTTGGAAAAATGCCAGATCAGTGGAGGAATAGTGTTGTGGTGCCTCTATACAAGAATAAAGGTGACGCCCAATGTTGTGGGAATTATAGAGGGATCAAGCTCCTAGGTCACACTATGAAATTATGGGAAAGGGTGATTGATACAAGGATTAGAAGAGAAACTCAGGTAACTGTAAACCAATTCGGTTTCATGCCAGGGCGCTCAACAACGGAAGCTATACATATTCTAAGGAGATTGATGGATAAGTACAGAGAGAAGAAGAGAGATCTGCATATGGTGTTCATTGACCTTGAAAAGGCGTACGACAGTGTGCCTCGTAGACTGATTTGGGATAGTTTGGAGAGTCGAGGGCTTCCTAGGAAGTATATAGACTTAATTAGGGATATGTATGACAGGACAGAAACATGTGTTCGGTCGCCTGTTGGGGATACCATCTCCTTTCCTGTTGAGATAGGACTTCACCAAGGGTCTGCCTTGAGTCCGTTTCTTTTTACGGTTGTTTTGGATGAGTTGTCCAAGTCGATTCAGGAGACAGTTCCGTGGTGTATGCTCTTTGCGGACGATATTGTGCTAGTTGCAGAGACTAAACAATGCCTTAATTCAAGGTTAGAGGACTGGCGAGAAGTGTTAGAGAGCAAAGGGCTTAGAATTAGCCGTTCCAAGACTGAGTATTTATGTTGTGATTTCAGTGGTGTAGGCGGAGATGATACCCAAATTACCATTGAGGGTCAAGTGGTTCCACAAGTGACTAAGTTCAAGTATTTGGGATCTTATGTACAACATGATGGTGAGATTGATAATGACGTAGCCCACCGCATTCAAAGTGGATGGGGTAAGTGGAGAGCGGCCAGTGGAGTACTGTGTGACAGGATTTTCCCAGTTAAACTAAAGGGGAAATTTTATAGGGTGGCAGTTAGACCCGCTATGTTGTATGGGTCAGAATGTTGGGCCATCAAGAAGGCACAAGTGCGAAAAATGGAAGTGGCTGAGATGAGAATGTTGAGGTGGATGTGTGGGCACACAATGGCAGATCGGATAAGAAATGAGGTCTTCAGGGAAAGATTAGGAGTGACTAGTATATCAAATAAGATCCAGGAAGGTAGATTGAGATGGTATGGGCATGTGAAGCGGAGGGGGTCATCAGCGCCAGTAAGGGCAGTTGAAACCCTATCCGTCGAGGGGAGGAGAGGTAGAGGTAGAGGGAGACCTAAATTGACTTGGGATGAGCGGATTAGGCATGATTTAGTAGAGTTGCACCTCTCTGAGGACATGGTTCAGGATAGGGCTTCATGGAGGTGTAGGATTAGGTTCAAGGACCACTAGGGAGGGTACATTATAGCTATAGGTGTGTCTGGGGGACTTAGACTTGCTTTCACTCTAGAGGGACTCTATAGGTAACTGACTGCTTTCGGATTTTTGCGCGTATAGAGAACTCTTCCTATTCTCCTTTATTTATTTTATTTATTTATTTATTTTTATCTATTTATTATTATTATTTTTTATTTATTTATTATTATTATTTTTTTACTATTATTTATGTATTATTTATTTTTAACTTTTTATTTGTTATTTATGTATTTATTTATTTATTCATTTTTTTAGAGCCGGGGGTCTCTCTGAAAGCAGCCTCTCTATTCTCAGGATAGAGGTAAGGTTTGCCTACATCCCACCCTCCCCAGACCCTACTTGTAGCTTGCTATTTGTGGGATTTACTGGGTATGGTTGTTGTTGTTGTTGTTGTTTTTTTCTTATTGGCTTATTTATTTTATTTCTTTTTTTGTGCGCGAGAAAAACCGATTAAGAACAGACATGAAAACCAAACCGAACCCATACCGGTCATTTAAACCGGCAAAACCAGGGCCGAATCGAATTGAAACCGATTCAGACACGAACCAGTTCGGTTTAGATTGCTAAAGAATCGATGCCTAACAAAAGACAAACATCAAGACATAGATGATTGTTTGATGATTCAATCACACCCAAAATTCCCGAAACGACAAGAACCATCTATGTAAATATAGGTGAGTCCTTAGATAGTGATGACTAGGGATGAGCTCGGGACGGTATCGGTACCAACCGATACCGATCCCGAAAATACCGATACCGAAAATTCCAAAAACCCAATACCGATACCGATACCGAAAACATACGGTACGGTACGGTATCGGTTCGGTATCGGTACGGTACCGGTATGGTATCGGTATTTTACCTTAAAATACCGATACCATACCGATCCCGTACCGATACCGAAAATACCGAAACCGAAAACCTATAAATGTGAATACCGATACCGATACCGAACATCCTCGGTTCGGTGCGGGATCGGTACGGTATCGGTTCGGGATCGGTATCGGTTCGGTATTCGGTGTAAAATGCTCATCCCTAGTGATGACAAGGATTCTGTAGAAGGAAATCAACAACCGTTTATTTATCGACATGCTGTAAAATTGGTTCCCTTGTATCTATCTTTTCTTTACCTTATTAAGAGAATTGGATGGCATTGATAGTAATTTTACAATTATTTTAATATGGCATTTCAATAGTCTAAGCATAAATCCTTCAATTTCACCTCTTTTATTTCCATTATGTCATTGCTGTACAAATTTTTAAGTCTTACCTTATTAAGAGAATTGGATAGCCTTGATAGTAATTTTACAACTATTTTAAGATGACATTTCAAAAGTGTAAGCATAAATCCTTCAATTTTACCTCTTTCATTCCCATTATGCCATTGCTGTACAAATTTTCAAGTCTTACCTTATTAAGAGAATTGGATAGCCTTGATAGTAATTTTACAACTATTTTAAGATGGTATTTCAAAAGTCTAAGCATAAATCCTTCAATTTTACCTCTTTTATTCCCATTATGCCATTGCTGTACAAATTTTCAAGGGAATTGTACAACCTTTGAAAGCAATCATCATTTTTATACAACTTTTGAAACTGTCCTTCATGAATTACAATCCCTCACCAACTCTATTCATCTCCCTTATTGAAGGTCAATCGCCAACCGTTGCAATGTATTGAAGTCGCATGTTCAATGGTTGAAAGAAGCACGACTTCATTCTTTTTATGTGTCATCTCAATCTCCTAGGCAATTGCTTCTTCGTTGGCAACCTCTTTGTTACCACCACCAACTGCGTAACTTTATCTCACACCGTTGTCATCGTAAACGATTCTTGATAGGCCGCCTGTTTACTCCTCCTGCTATGGTTACGGCAGCACTGATGACGCCGATTATGGTGTCTCCAGGTCCAAATAATTCTTCTTAATTTACTTGAATTATATAAGTTATTGGTGTGTTCAAAATGATTTATGATATGTATGTTCAATTCATGGATGATACTGCATAGAGAAATATGGTTGTAACTTGCCTTTTATGCATCGATGATGGATAACATATCTATAAAGACTCTTTAAAGAGTATTATTTTATACTTAAAAAGTAAAAAATTGTGCAGCGGACCATAGATATCTCCACAGGTATACTCATTCATATTTTGAACAAACACTCTTATTACATTTATGCGGTGCTTACAGATTACATTAGCTCATACCGTCATTTGATTAAGAAGTTCGATCGGATGAGGTTTGTAAATTTAGCTCTGTTGTTTTGTTTATGATATGGTCAATGCATTTGTTACTAAAACTTTTAGAAGACAAACCTGAACATGTTTTCTTTGCATTAGTGACTTAATGTAATGGTTATGTTTACATTTTATGTTTTGATACGATTTCTTTTGATATGATATGACAGCGTCGCATTGATCAAGACTATACGCTCCTAATTCAGTAAGTTTTGGAGGTATATAGTTTGAGTGTTCATATAGTTGTTTAATTTAGTTTGTTTTATTTATTTGTTTAATTTTTGTTCTAACCTCTGTTTACTTTCCATCGACAATGTCTAAAAGAATTCGGAAGAGGCTTGGTTTTGAAAAGCGAGAAGCGCACAAAAGAGATGTTAAGACCGAGGCACATGCAATAGCGGCAGGCTTTTCGTACTGAAGCCGGAAGGTGGTGATATAAATTTCTTTATATATCCCATAGGTTTTTAGGATGCTCTATTCAAAACATAGCTATAAATAAGGTTTACAAGGCAAAAAATTCACTGTGCAACAGTTTTATTCATAAAAACACCCAAAATACAAGACGAGCGCACCTTAACCTCAAAATTTTCCATAAATGCGCTTTTCTTGCGTTTCATGTAAAAAGCGAGCCCCGGCGTACACAAGGTGCCAATAGTTGCACCTTTCAATGCGCCTCGCGCCTCAACGGCCTTATGTGCTTTTTTTTTTTTAAACCATAGCAACTTGAACAACTATCATCTCTACAAGTTCTATTTGGTGCTTTAGGTTGTCAACTTTAACTTTAAAATCTTATTTACTCTGGCCAATTTTTAAAACAATTAAATTTTGTGCTATAATCCAAAATTCCTAATATAAGGAAAGCCCTCACTCTAAACCAATTTTTAGAGATGTCATGATGGTACTGTATTTTTTTGTTTGAGCTTTGTTCAAATTGTTTGAGTTAGGTATTGTTCTTTATTGAGCTGAAGTTCAATTTGTTTGAGTTAGCTAAACCTTACGTTGTTTTATTCATTATTTATTTTGATTATCTTAATCTATTTCTTTTGGCCTCAATGTTATTAATTACCAGAACATATATAGAGCACATTTTACATGAAGTGTTTTTCTTTAATATTTCAAATTTAAAGCAATACATATTTGTAATTCAGGAAATTATTCATACCTTTAACTTTTTAAGTATTTAATAGTTATAAAAATAAGCCTAAATGAAGGTTATGAAAAAGTCATGTAAATCAAATGAAATTGGTCATCTATATTCCATGCTTAGAGTTTAAGGAGGTTAAGTGAGATTCACCATGTGCGGGCCTTTTTACAAAATCTAATCTTCCGGCATAACGACTATTGTTGCCAAGATATTAGTAAAAGCTAGTAGGAAATGAGTAAATCATGTAAATTGGTCAGTCACCGTATCGCGTGAATTCCTCACTATGCTAAGTGATAGAATCTTTTTACGCATACATCAAAAATATATTCATGCAACACTCGCCAAAAAATATTAATATTCGGGGCAACACACGGACATTCCCAATACTAGTGGGAATGCCCGCGCGTTGCCGCGGGTAGTTATGTTTTTTGGGCACGTTCACCTAATTTATTTTTAATACAATTTGCTAAGACAACTAATATATTAATTCCCAAAAAGTAAAAGTTTATAAAGAAAAGAATTGACATAAAAATAATAATATAAGAATTATAACAAAAACACAAATACTATTAACAAAAAACACAAATGCAACGTCTACAAAGAATTATAACTGAAATGAACACATACATGCTACAATCATAATCCCAAGATATTAATTCCCAAGATTTGTATCAAGTAAAAGTTGTGTGGAATAACAACAATTGTACTATTGCAGGCTAGTAATAGCTCTCGATGTTCAGATAATAGTAGACTGCATAAGCAAGAATTGGAAATGTGAATGGTCAACCTTAATCACCAAGTTGAAATGCAAAAAATAAAGAATAATAAAAAAAATATGTAAAAATAAAACTTAACTAACATGAAGCAATATGGATGAATCTTTTCATTCTATTTGCTTTGAAGAGCAGCAGCCCTTTTTCCCATTCTTTTTAGCTAAAAATTGAAGGGTAGGATAATCCAATCATTGACTGATGGATTTGGATTGCTTATGTAAACATTTACCTATTCAGAACTTTGCCTCTACAACACAAATTGAAACAAAGTATGTAACCATTCACATGATGCATTCTTGTCATATAAAGGAGTATGTTTATTCAACTTATACAAACTATATAAAAACATTAAATAATAATAGTTGATAGTAGGGAGAGAATGCTCTCCATGTTCATTTAACTTATACAACTGATCCCCCACGACCAATATAGTCTTGTATATTGCAATTATAGGTAGAGGTGCTCTCCATGTCATATGATGCCTTGGAGGCTTGACAGAGTGCATAAGATTACAAGCAAACTAAACCCGGATACACTTACTTGTGACATATTAAATTGAAAGTTATTAAAAAAGTTATTTGCAATTAAAAAGACTAAGGAAATACCATTAAAAGCAATCTTAACACATAAAATCAAAATCAAAATTAAGAATAAAGCAGTACTATTACGTCATCTGATATAAAACCAAACTCCAAATTTCATATTTTTATCAAACATCTACTCTTCTTGGACAAATTTACCACTCTGCTTGTTTTGTTCCTAGCATATCTCTGGTTCCCCAAGAACTTAGGCTTAGAGATGTAAATATAAACCATTAAAACTGATCAAACCCTACAATCCGAAGAATGTTGATGGATTCGCCCAGTTTCATGTTTATATTTTCACAGTTTAATGGTTTGACGATAACCTGTTTCGATCGGCTAGTTTGACAAGTACAACCAAAAGCTGCATTTATCTCATCATTCTATATATCAACTTCTATAGACCCTAATTTCAAGTTCAACCGATTTTGACCCAAACATGATCCTTAAGGTCCTGAGGTGGTTTCAAGATCACCCTAAGCGCGATATTAAAACCAAGTAACTCAATATAAAAAGCTCACATTTCATGGTTATAAATAGTACCTTGATGGAGACAGCAATCGGTTGATCCTTGTAGCTGGTAAATATTTGAGATATGTTGGTTGGGATCACATTGTTTCGTGGGATCAATTACATCATCAGTCCTCCAACGATTTCAATGTCGAGGGTAAGCAGGGCTACATCCAAAAGAATGATTCCTACTTGTGAGTGCATTAGTAATTACATTGACTTGTCAAAAGATTAATCTTGTATCAAACCACCTGACTCGATTAAGGCGCGTAAATATGTACGTTTTGATACCAACACAACCCGACCCATTTAGAACCAAAAAATATAAAACTTGACACCGACACACCCCGGCCCGTTTAGAACCATAAAAATATATACTTTAACACCAACTCAACCCAACCTGTTTTACACCCATAAATTTCAACCCGTTTAGATCGATAAAAATATACACTTAGCATTCCAGATGTCTTTTATGTAGTTTCAAGTTATACAGCTACAAAAGCCAACATTGAGAAGTGAGATCGCTATAACATGCGTCACATACTCATTGTTCAACAATCTTATATACTTGCGATATGACCTACATTCTTTTGAACCAAAAGGGTACATCCTTGGTTTATAATACAAAGGCACGCTAAGGGATTAGAGTACACAAAAAATAGATGTATAATAACCTTATATAAATCCTATAATATGCTCATCACAAGTGAACATATGTATTGAGTAATGACTATCAACAATGATAGTAAATGTACACATTGTTACAGAGCAAGTAGAGAGTCCTGTGGTAACGTGAACTGGCAGACCCAACTTTATAGTTTAAAAAACGGCCGATGTGTGCATGCCACAAGGCGGGGCCGTGCCTCATGAAATTATTTTGTACGTGCACATCGTGGGGCTGATTCGCTAGGAAAGTTGCGCCTCAGGGTGTTTTGATGTGTGTTTTTTTTTATGTTTTTGGGCTTAAGACATGAGTAAAAAAACGCAAAAGTGTACATGAACCTTAAAATAGGGGTTGAATTGCACCCGCATCAATATGGGGAAAAAATGTAAAACAATACTGTCTTGCAGGTTAATGGGTCGCGTTAAACCATGAATATGCCTGCAGTGTTATAGTTCATGTATGTGACACTATTTTTAGGAATATGTGTCTAGTTAAAAGGTTGTTTCTCACTCAAATTTGACAATCGCTGGATTGGTTAATTGGTCGGCATTCTACTGTACAAATTCGCTGAATTGGTTAATCGGACGGCCTCATACTGTACAAATCTGTGTGCACGTCGTATGGCTGAACAATGTCTACATCTTTGCATACCATAATAACATAATACAAATTTGAGTAAAAGAGTTATCTTTATGCATATAAACCCTAAAGAATACTTCCTCCACTAATTTATGTTTGCAAAGACCAACAATTAAGATGCTATAGCTCACAATATTTGAACAAAAATCATTCCTAAGCATCTTTCATGCTTATCGAGCAGATTTCATTTTAAACGTTAAAAAAATGAACATCACTTAAACCACTGTAGATAACCACATTAGGTTTAAAGTTTAAACCACTTTTTAACATAAGAAAATATCAAGAATACAACTTTAAGTTTACCTTCTTTGCAAGGCTTGGAGGAATAATTTTTAAGTTTGTTGAAGCCTTCTGTACTCAATAATTGTTGTCATCTAAACCACGTATGTAGCAACCACCACCACCGACAAAAGAAAAAAAAAAGTTAAGAATACAGTGTTTAAGCCCCCAACAATTAAAGACTGATTAAGTCCAAGTGCAACATAATATCTGAATCTAAGAGATATATGGAGCAACTATTAGTTTGATAGCAAACCTAATGATCCAACAAGTTGCAATCCATGTAAATTAAAGACAGTGTAATAACCTTGGAAAAATGAAACTCAAGAACGTCACGGACTTGGTAATTCAGAAAACACATCCGATGAAACAATATAAATCTGTAACATGGAAATAGGGCAAAAAATGGTACATCAATAATTTGAACAAAAACGAATTGAAAAGAGAGTAAGAGCTTGGAAACTTACTACTATTGTGGTGGCGATAAAACCCTCACATATCTTGAGCGGAAAAATGGGAGATAAGGAAATGGGGAGAGCGTTTAATTGTGACAGAGTAAAGGGATTGAACCATTTTCCTGGGGTTACGAAGTGATTCATTCATAAAGGAAGTTTTTTTGATTGAATGCTTGGGGGTTACGAATTGAATACCTGGATTGTGAATTGAAAGGAATTAAAAGATGGATGTCCATTGGAATGGTAAAGGGTAAAGACGTAACAGTGTATTAAAGAAGATTAGTAACTGATGGTGGAATGTTATGGAAGGTGAAAGGAGGGAGGGGTAGGGAAAGGAATGTGATTTTAGTTTTAACTAAAAGTAGATGGGTGAAATGTCTAGATTAACCTCTAATGTGTCTTAATTGACACCAACATCCCTATAATACCCTTAGCAAATAAGCTTTAATCTCTTATACTTGTTGCTATAAAAATTGTACCCATGTCAAATTCCAATATGATACATCACTCCTCCTTTATAATGTATTATAGATTATAGATTATAGATTATAAATAAATATGTTTTGTATTCAAAGTTAATTACTTCCATTGAGATTTACTTTATGAAATAAAA